>JAXCMG010000163.1:1141131-1157757 GCA_034642415.1 Podarcis siculus
AAGAAGAAGAAGAAGAAGAAGAAGAAGAAGAAGAAGAAGAAGAAGAAGAAGAAGAAGAAGAAGAAGAAGAAGAAGAATTTGGACTTGATATCCCGCCTTTCACTCCTCTTAAGGAGTCTCAAAGCAGCTAACAATCTCCTTTTCCCTTCCTCCCTCACAACAAATGCTCTGTGAGGTGAGAGAGGCAGAGAGACTTCAGAGAAGTGTGACTAGCCCAAGGTCACCCAGCAGCGGCATGTGGAGGAGCGGGGAAGTGAACCCGGTTCACCAGATTACGAGTCCACCGCTCTTAACCACTACACCACGCTGGCACCCTAACAAAACAAATCAAAGCACACATACACACAGCCCAGACTGCATGCGATAGCAGACTCACAGATCCAAGTACAAGAAATTATGAAGAGTGCAGGAGAATGTCTGTTTAGAACTGCAAACCAGAGGTATATTATGCCCCCAACCGCCACTGCCCTCAGAGGCCACTGTTTCCAGCATCTTAACAAGGATCAAGACCCCCCCAGATTGAAAATACTTGACGTACCTGCTTTCCCGCAAGAGGTTCAGGAGATCGTCCCTGAAAGTGTCCCTGTTTTTCTCCAGGATTCCTCTGACATCATACTGAACCTATTTGAAAAGAGGCAGAACAGGCTCAGCTATTAAAAAAAAAGGAGGAGGAAAAAGAAGCCCCTCTTATTAACAGCTTCTCACAGAGGGACCATTGTAAACAGCAGAGAAGAAACTGAATGCTTCAGTTAATTTGCAAGTGGCTGCAGGGCAAAACTGAACTGCCTCTGAAATGCTCTTTGGAAGAATTTCAACGCACATTAAGGAAAAAGGAAATTACCTCTCCGGCATAATGTTTCACTCCAAAGTTGTGAACAGCAACCCTCGGTTTCACATAAAAAGGATTGCTCTGTTTACAAAAGGGGAACAAAAAAGAAAGATAAACTTTTAGGTTGAGGAACTGAAATATCGAAGGAGGTCTGAATAAGCTTGCTTATCAGAACTCACTGGAAGACCGGCTTTAGAAAGGGCCTGCTATGTCTGTTTGGGTACTTAAGATTTTCTTACAGACACTGTGTGCAAAACCTCCATGCATTATCTCACACAATGAAGATCAGCACAATGCAGGTCCCAGAATTTTAACCAGAAACACCTTTGCAAAGTCAATAAACACTCTGAACAGGAGAAATTCCACCTGTGTCTTTGAAGGTCTATAGCAAACCACACATCTATAAAACAAATGAGAAATACATTACTTACCGCATGTTGGGTGTGTAACTTTGCCAACAAGGTGCTGTCCGTAGCTTGGGGAAAATGGCTTTCTTCATTGATAAGTGCTAACAAACCAAGTTTCTGGGTAATCAAGACACAAGACAAAATAATATTAGGCAGATCACAAATGGTTTATACTTCTGTTTTCTTTTTTGTACAGTGGTACCTCTGGTTGCGAACGGGATCCGTTCCGGAGGCCTGCTCGCAACATGAAAAGCCCACAACCTGAAGCATTGTATCTCTGCAGGTTTGGCGCTTGTGCGCAAAGCGCTTGTGCGCATGCATGAGTGGTGAAACCCAGAAGTAACCCTTTCCGGTACTTCCGGGTCACCGCAGGACGCAACTTGAAAAAACGTATCATGAAGCAAACGTAACATGAAGTACGACTGTAATTTAAAAAAACCCCTCTTTCAAATGGAGTAACACAGCGGTGCTGGGCTTTTAGCTGCATAAATGGATTTGAATGGAATATTCTTCCAGGTGCCTGAAATGCAGGGTTGCCTTCAAAAACAGCAACTTCATATCTCTTTTTTATAGCATCTAGTGCAGAGGTGACTAACCTGTGGCTAGCATTTGAAATTTTGCATTTTGTACTTGGCTATCGGCCACTTGCAACCCGGTGAAGTTGCCCAGGAGCCAGGATAGCACCTGTCATCTCCATCATCTGGAGGTGCATGCCTGGGAATCCTTGGATCTAGACTGCTTTCACACACTAGCAACACATCCTGTAGAATTCTACCTGTTACATTTTTTCTGCACAATGAGAATGACAAATATGACTTTCGAGCCGCCTGGCCCCCAAATGACAACTAGGCATTCTGTTCTGCCGACTATAACCCTGGTTTAAGCAGCCATTTGTGGCCCTCAATATGTTGCTGAACTACCACTCCCATTAACCCTGGCCATTTGCTTAATAATAATAATAATAATAATAATAATAATAATAATAATTTATTATGTATACCCCAGTCACTCTGGGTGGCTTCCAGCAGAATATTAAAATACAATAGTCTATTAAACATTAAAAGCTTCTCTAAACAGGGCTGCTTTCAGATGCCTTCTAAAATTCTGGTAGTTGTTTTTCTCCTTGGTGGGAGGGCGTTCCACAGGGCGGGTGCCACTACTGAGAAGGCCCTCTGCCTGGTTCCCAACGTGAAACTTATAAATTTAAAAGGACTGGGGGCTGGGATAGCAGAGGCGAGAACAAGCACCTTGAAGTCATCTACAGTTATTGGCAAGAGCTAAAGAAAGTGAGCAAGGCTGGAATCCTTAAATCAGATTGCAAATGGTGCCTTACTACTCCTCTGTATGTGACTCCATGCCGTAGCCCAGCTGGGAAGAGGGTAGCAAAGCAGTAAGAGAAAAATGCTTGATTCTATTCAATGCTGTGGCCATGCAAAATATGTTGAAGTTCAAAATGAACAGTTATCGTATTACCAAATCAACATTTTGGTGAACAGTTTCATCTTTGTAAACCCCAAACCACGAAAAATGTTTATAGAAAGGAACACAGCTTCCCCCATTATTATAATTATATTTTCCTCAAACTTGCAGACTTCCTTTCACAAAAAACAAACCAACTATTGAGGCAGTGAATACCGTATTTTTCCGTGTACAAGCCGATATCCCCCCTTTTTTAAGTCAAAAATTGGAGGTAGTCTTATACACGGGTTTATACAGTAAATCTTGGGGGATTTGGATGGGGAGGTAATGTGAGGCTGTGCCGATGCATGTGGGTTTGAGCAGTTTCCCCAAAAAGCTGAACAACTTTAAAATACTGATTTCTTAATTTTAGGCTTCCTAAAGTAGGGGTTGTCTTATATGTGAAGTCATGTTATACACGGAAAAATACGGTAGCTAAATTTGTATAAACTCAATTCAAGATACTGCACATCACACATTATTAAAAAATGTTTACCTTTTCAATAAGATCCAAGCACTCCCCATTATCTGTCCAATTGATGTCTTCCCATGGGAGTCCTTCTCTAAGAGAGACCAAGAGGCACATTTTATTACAGTTATCAGACACAAAGATTTTTGGTCCACTTATTAGGAAAGGTGAATGGGAATCAGCTTGTTTTAAAATAATAGTGAAATGAACTGCATGATGGTCCGTAATACCTCTATGGAGCTGAGCATCAAAATAAAAATAAAAATGTAAAGGACATTAAGGGTGTAGAAAAGCCTTTTGCAGTTCTTACCTGCTATATTCCAACTGCTCTAATGAAAAAATGTGCTTGTTGAAATACTCCTGAAGCTTTTCGTTTGCATAGTTAATATTGAACTGCTCAAAACGATTAACCTGGAAAGGAACAAAAGATGTTCAGGTAATAAAAACAACACATACAGGCGTAACTTTATTTCGATGCCACTTTTCTACAGTTAAAATCATGCTCAAGAACATGGAAAAAAGACGCAACTACAATATAACAAAAGGCACGGTAAACAATAAATGAAACATTCTAAAATACACAACCAAACCGAACAATTTCCACATGAATCACAACAAGATCTAGAAGGAAGATACAAAAAAACCAACAGCAGCAACCCCCTGTAACAAACCCCCCCCCCCCCAAACAATACACCAGCCCCAACAACCCCCTCAGCAACAGGCAATTCTAGTTAAGTTATGGAGGAATGAGTCAAACGGTGAACACAAAAAAGGGATAAGCCAAGTGGAAACCTTTGGAACATACCTCAAAATTTTCAAATCCAAAGATGTCCAAAATTCCAATGGACTTGAAGTCGTCTTTGCCTTTTATTCTGCTGTTGATTTTTTTAATAACCCAGGCAAAGCACTGGGAATAAAGTGCCATAGCTGCTGAATCTCTGTTCTCTATTGCCTGGAAAGAGGTAAGGCAGAGCAGGTCAACTGTCACACACAAACAGATTTTTGATGGAACGTCCTTTACGCAATATTACTCAAAGCACGGGGCAAACAGAAATAACAAGCGTACTCTGGTTTTTACACACAGAGTTACTCGTGCTCCACTGCTTTCCTCTAAAACCATGGTTCCCAACGTGGGGCACACACCCCACAGGGGGGCAATTTGATTTTTAAGGGGGGCAAATTGAGAATGAGTTATTAACAGTGAGTTATTAACAATGAGTTATTAACACCCGTCAATTTGACGAGTAACATCGAGGAGACAGCAGTGGTGCTCTCTTTAGAGTTTCACGAGCAGGTCCTACATCAGGCATAGGCAAACTCGGCCCTCCAGATGTTTTGGGACTACAACTCCCACCATCCCTAGCTAACAGGACCAGTGGTCAGGGATGATGGGAATTGTAGTCTCAAAACATCTGGAGGGCCGAGTTTGCCTGTGCCTGTCCTACATCTTTAACAGTCTTCTCTGTCCTTCGGTCATGTCAATAAATCAATATATTGTCCCAAACCAGTTTGAAGTCCCTATCGTGATATTGGTTTCATAGTTTTTGACCTGGCAATATATCGTGAATCATGGTGTTCGTGTGTGTGCTATGCAAAAATCACAATATGGGGGAAACCGCAAAGCCAGTCAATGCCTCTACATAGCTCCATCCTTATTTCAGACTTATGGTATATTGCAATATTTAAGTGGTGATATCTTCTTCTTCTTTGGCGATCACTTGTAGCCAAGATTGTCTTCCATGAACATGGTCTTAACAGTGAGTCCATAAGTGAATCTGGAGGCCAATTCTGGAACCACACATCCTGCCACAGTAGGGACATAGGTTTCTAGGCAGGAGCTGATCACGGGGAAGGTTTGCCAAATGTGCCTTCCTCTTAGCACATTTCTCCCTTTTGTCCTGAGTTCAAGTGTCTTCAAAGTCCATGGGACCTTTGGTAAAGGCTGTTCTCCAATTGGAGTGCTCACAGGCCAGTGTTTCCCAGTTGTTGGTGTTTACACTACATTTTTAAAGATTTGCCTTGAGAGAGTCTTTAAACCTCTTTTGTTGACCACCAGCATTACGCTTTCCATTTTTAAGTTTGGAATAGAGTAGATGCTTTGGAAGACGATAATCAGGCATCCGCACAACATGACCAGTCCAACGAAGTTGATGTTGAAGAATCACGATATATCACGATGCTGAAAGCCAGGTATCATCCAGTCGTACTGTTCGCCTCCACACAGTTCCATCCTTATTTCAGACACTGTGATATATCGCTATATTGTGGTGTTTAGCTGGTTATATAGTGCAATGTTGAAAACCAGATCTCACAAAGCCAGTCAGCCAAAGCCAGATATTCTAAAAACAGGAGACACATGTAAAATGCCCCAGAGTAACTTCACTGTACCTGTTGTACACTGAGAGGTGTCAGAATTTCTTCTCCCCTGAGTATCATTGATCTCTGTGTCAATGCTTCGGTCAGCTGCATTGAGTCCAGCCCAAGTAACTCTGCCGATCTACCCAGCGCTAGCAACAGACAGAGATGATGAATGAAAGTTTTAAAACTAATAGAATTATGCACGGACAAGCACAGCAACATCTCATGGGTTGGCAAGGAAAACCTAAGGCTCCCTGAAGGGCAAAGACAAAGCGATGGCCTAATAAGCAGTTCATAATTCACAGGTGTCTACTTCCCTTCAACTGACTGCACATATTAACTCACATCGTTTTTCCTTTCTAGGGAGAACGATCCAAATTTATTTTCAGAGCCGATCAATACCAATTATGAAAATTGGATTGGGGGCTTGACAAGGAGGTGATTTGCTGGCTTTAAATTGATTTTTTTTAAAAAGTCGCCTAAGGCAGTTCGATTTTTGAACCAAAAAGGCAGGGTATAAATATTCCTAGTAAATAACACTTATACCAAAGGAAGCAGCCATCTTTTTTTCACCTGTTTTGAAGGACACCTGTGCTCCACCCGCAGTAATAAATTCAATGTTGCCTAGGTGCAAAACACCAGCAAGCAGCCTGAGAACATCTTGCACCTCTTCTGTGGTAAACTGCATCACTTCCATTGCAGTCTAGGGGAGGGAAAACATGAGACCTTGAGATGGTTAACACAACACATTTTCCCACCTCTCCATGTTGAATTCAGCGAAGGCCCTACATCATAGCTGTCAACTTACAGACTTGAAAATAAGGGACCAGCAGCCTCGAAAATAAGGGATCAGCAGCCAAAATAAGGGATTTTCCGAAAACAGGTATGTTCGACTTCTGAGCCCCTCCGAGCCAAAGGCAGAAAGCCCAGCCAGCAGCCAAACGAAGCCTCAAGCGGTGGTTCCCACAGCACAGCAACCCGGCAAAGGGGATGCAGCAAGGAAAACCACCGTCACCTCTCCGCTGGGAAGCGCTGAGCAAAGGCGAGTCCCAGGCAACGCGGCCGATTTGATCGGCACAAGGCATGCAAGCTCCACCCCCCAGCCGTTCTTAGACTCCTTATTGGGTGAGCAACTCAGCCAAGCAACACAGTTGGAGCCTCCCTCGTTCCTGGCCGGCAGGGAGGGAGGGAGAGGAGCTGCTTCCTTTGAAACCCAGGAAATTTAAGGGACATCATCAATAAGGGACAGCAGCGGGACACGGCGCTGGGATAAGGGACTTTCCCACCAAATAAGGGACGGCTGACAGCTATGCCCTACATGAGTGGAACAACTTCCATTCAGGCAATGGAATTTCTCCTGCTGCTCCTCCCGAAATCTGTTCTGGTTACGCCAATCCCCAGAGCAGTTGTATGGTGGGGATCACAGGGGGAGGAGAGGGAGAGGAAGTTCAGTTGTACGAGTGAAAGTCAGTCTATTCATGCTATGACTTCATTGGATACTATCCATAGCCAGGAGCTATTATTGCAATGGCAATTGTTGAGGCTTAGTTTCAGGAGAGTGAAAATGGCGGACACCCTGGTTCCTCCACTTCATATAACCCATGCACAGAGGCATAAAAAAAGGTTAAGTACAGTCAAAGGCGACTATAGGGTTGCGGCGCTCATCTCGCTTTCCAGGCTGAGGGAGCTGGCGTTTGTCCACAGACAGATTTCCAGGTCATGTGGCCAGCATGACTAAAACGCTTCTGGCGCAATGGGACACCGTGACGGAAACCAGCGTACACGGAAATGCCGTTTACTTTCCAGCCACAACGCTACCTATTTTGAACTGCTAGGTTGGCAGGAGCTGGGACAGAGAAACGGGAGCTCACTGTTTTGTGGGGATTCGAACCGCCAACCTTCTGATTGGCAAGCCCAAGAGGCTCGGTGGTTTAGACCACAGCGCCACTAAACAGTGGGTATGACTCCAGCAACCTGTAGCTTTGTCCCAGATGCTGCCACTGAAATAGGATTGGGAAGATTTAGATCATTTTCCCCCAAACATGGGTCTCCACCTGTTTTGGGGCTACAACTCCCATCATCCCTAGCGAGCAAGAACAGTGGTCAGGAATGATAGGAATTGTAGTCCAAAAACAGATGGAGACCCAAATTTGGGAAACTGTGATTTTTAAAACCCTCTATACTCTGGAGTGGTGCAGTTCACAGAGGTTATGCTGCGCTTTTCTGATGATGGTACACAGTGTACACAAGGCCTCAAAATTGCCACAAGGGCTGTGAGGTTCCTTTACAGAACCTTGTCATTGTTAGCAGGCAGTCTTAACTTTAAAGTGACTGCCACGTCAAAAGAATATGTGACGTTACTGGTTGATCCGTAAAGAACAGGCATGTCAAACTCACAATGACTTCTTTGAAGGATTCCTTGTCATTGATTGTCTTGTCCGCTACACATCCAGACTGGTTCAGGTAGTGATAGTTCTCTGGTACAGATAGGTAAAATGCATCTGGAAACAGGAAAAACAGTTAATTCATACTGTTGTATTTAAATTAAGGAAAAGTTGCTTAATGCACACAAGAGAAGTAACACCAAATAATACAGTGGACCCTCTGGATAAGAATGTAATTCATTCCGAGGGTCCATACGCAGCCCGAAAATTCTGTAAGCAGAGGCACCACTTTGCGCGGTGAAACCTGAAAGAATACACTTCTGGGTTTGCCGCATTTGCAACCCGAAAGTTACATTACCCGAAGGTAACGTAACCCAAGGGTCCACTGTACTGTCTGTCTCCATTATGTGCAATGTTTCTCCATGACAAGTTAACACAGGCTACCTCAACCTCGGCCCTCCAGATGTTTTTGATCCCTAGCTAGCAGGTCAGGGATGATGGGAATTGTAGTCTCAAAACATCTGGAGGGCCGAGGTTGAGGAAGTCTGGGTTAACATAAAGAGGTAATTTTAGGTGGCAACAGCAGCTACTCAAAAGTGATGCTTGCGTACATGAGAAATGCATACCAAATGCATTCCTCGAGAATAAAATTTCACAATGCTCTGTGTGAAATTCTCCGGCTTAGTCCCAGGAAATTTCCAGCGGCAGAGTGTATCACAAAACAACTGCTCTGTGTGCCATTCCCGAATTGATTTGACACACAGGTAGACTGCTGTGTGTGTGTATGTGTGTGTACTTTGAGAATAGAGACTGGAGGCAGATACAGATACAGATACAGGAGAATGCAAAAGGTGATACGATGTCTGGGATGAAGGGGATTGCAGAATGTTTGTCACAACTGCAATGCTGTGAACTGCCCTGAGATCTTTGGATGAAGGGAGATTTGTAAAATTAATAAATAAAAAAAATAATGCATATCAGGATGGCGGCTAAGCTAAAGTTGGTACCTTTCTTTCTTTCAAAAAATTATTTTTTTGGTTTTTCAAATTAAAATTTTACAGAGATACAGTGGTACCTTGGTTGTTGAGCGTAAACCATTCCGGAAGACCATTCGACTTCCAAAACGGTCGACAACCAAGGCGCAATGGGCAGCTGGCAAATTGCATTGAGAAAATGAAGAAACATGCCTCGGAAGTTGTTCAATTTCTGAGGCGTGTTCAAAAACGGAAGCATTCACTTCCGGGTTTTTGGTGTTCAGGTTCCAAATCATTCGGCTTCTGAGATGCTCGAAAACCCGAGGTTCCACTGTATATTAAATATAAATCATAAAAACAAGATTCCAAGGAATCTCCTGGACTTCCATCCCCCCCTTTGTGGGTCCTAATATTAATCATTTCCTCCCACATAGTTTATGATACGTCAAATCCTTTGCCTCTTCCATCATGTCCAGAATTTAACCTTAAACTACAAGTGATCTTCCTTCCAATCCTACTAAAGATTTTAACTGTTTGCAATGGTCTTTAAGATAAGTTATAAATTCCCCCCAATTCCTTATCTTCCTGATTTCTGACTCTTCTGGTCAATTTAGCCATTTCAGCATAGTCCATTAACTTCATCTGCTATCTTCTCTGGTAGGAACTTCTTCAAAGTTAGTACCTTTTCAATGTGGTACTAGGTTAACCAATACAAACCCAACAGGTCTTACTCAGATTAGACAATTAGGTTCAGACTGCACAACCTAGTTCTTAGAGCAGATTGTGCCCAATTGTCTGGTGCACACATAAGTATAGACTTGGGAAGGAAGTGGGATTTGGAGAGACTTTTGGTATGATGGGATGTATCGCGATTACCACCTATCTTTGTTAGGCAATCGTTTTCTCTATATATAACATAACGCAACATAGCACTCTTTAATTATTTTCTTAGGTCATACATTTGAAAAATACTAGGATCGTGCCAACAAAGGTCCGTATTGCCAACAAAGGTCCATTTAGTTAAAGTTATGGTTTTCCCAGTAGCGATGTATGGAAGTGAGAGCTGGACCGTAAAGAAGGCTGATCACCGAAGAATTGATGCTTTTGAATTATGGTGCTGGGGGAGACTCTTGAGAGTCCCATGGACTGCAAGAAGATCAAACCTATCCATTCTTAAGGAAATCAGCCCTGAGTGCTCACTGGAAGGACAGATCCTGAAGCTGAGGCTCCAATACTTAGGCCACCTCATGAGAAGAGAAGACTCCCTGGAAAAGACCCTGATGTTGGGAAAGATGGAGGGCACAAGGAGAAGGGGACGACAGAGGACGAGATGGTTGGATAGTGTTCTCGAAGCTACCAGCATGAGTTTGACTAAACTGCGGGAGGCAGTGGAAGACAGGAGTGCCTGGTGTTCTGGTCCATGGGGTCACGAAGAGTCGGACACAACTAAATAACTAAACAACAACAACAACAGGATCATGAAATGCTGGTGGTGGGAATCTTAGGAAAAATCTCTGTCCAAGGGGCACTGTAAACCATTATTTAAGCAGAAGACTGCCTCTCACCTTTCTTTTCTCCCTCAATCCCCGCCAGCAGGGCATAGAATATGTGATAATTTCTCTCTCCTGGATTTTGCCTTACTACTCGATTCTGCAAGAGAAAACATATTTAGAGATCTGTTCGGCAGGTAGGTGAGATTCTCAGCGTGATCCTTTACAATGAAAGAAATCAAAATGCTGACTTACCTTCTCTAATAAATCTTCAGCAGGCAGCAGGTAGAAAAGTCAAGGAACAGAATGTTTGACTGTGTGAGGAGGTTGGGGTGAACTGAAGGCTATATATTAATTTCCAAGCAGACTTGCACGAGCAACGTTTGCATCCATCATTTTTATTTTATTTTAATGTAAACGTAAGACTGTCATTGGGTGAGTGTTTTAATTGGCATCTGTTTATTTGCCACAAAATTCAGTGGCCCAGTTCACACAACATGGTAAAGCACAGTTAATGGTTTACCCTGACCATGGAAATCACTCTAGAGGAAGCAATTCCTGGCTTAGTGTTACATCTCACCCAGAGAACTAAGGTTTGTTTCACTCACACAAACCATGGACAGTAACAGACTTTAGAAACAAAATTCTTTCACTGCAGAATTTTAGGATGATCTAGGATAAAAAATACATAGGTTTGGTACTAAGCATATGGACTGGTTTTTATAGATTTTTGCATTCTAACTTAAGAACTTGGAATGTGTATCGAAAGAGGGGCAACATCTTCTTTGCTTGTTGTATAAAAATGTACAGAGTTGTCATACTGTAAATATTAGGGCAACCACAGAGTACAAAGGATACAATCTACAATTTTCCCTCCCTGAATGTTGCCTTTCTGACAGAAATTCAACTGAATGAATTTCCCAAAGCGACTTGAGTTGTTGTTGTAAACAGTCTTTGCGTTGCCAAAAGCTTCCATGATTGGGCTGTGGAAAAAATAAAAATAGATAATAAATGCACTAGCTGTTTGAGGAAGAATAAACATTGTTTACTAGAACTTTGATTTTTAAAAAAGTATATCCAGTGTAAAGTACTGCCAGCTAACTCCTTAATCTTTAATTTTTGTCTCCTAGACAATGCACTTTCATTCCACAGATAAGGGATTGCATATCTGAATGTTCCCACCAAGGGAAAAAATCTCTCCACACAGAAAACAAAGAGGCTGTCTAGAACCTTTTTTCTTTGACATCTAATCTGCTTGCTTTGTTTAATGTGCGAGCAGATTTATATATGGGGGAGCATTTAATCAAGCTATCTTGGAGCTGCAAATGGAATATTCCAGAAACAGTTTAAGCCCATGCAGCTAGACTTAAGAGTAAAACCATGGGCAAAACCAAAAAACTAAGTGTGCCGAGATACCCTGTTATTAATCTGAGCCAATCTCCAATCTGTGCTTCTGTAACTCTTGATAATGTATTTCTATACCCTCAAGTTTTATTTCCACATCCTCAGTATATTTTCCATTGTTGTTCAATCCTTGCTCCCTAGTGCAGATCAACTGGTGAGTGTTCAGTGGCCCATTCTGTTGTCCTTAACTGCCTTTCCTTAGTCTTCTCTTAATCGTTACATTTTAAAAATTATTATTATTATGACAAAGTAATAAATAAGAATAAAAGTGTGCACCCCACCCACAAGACCATTCCATTGCAACTATTCAACCGCCCAAATTTTCAACACCTCTTGCGACGGTTTGACCCCTTTCTGTTTTAACAGTACAAATTCAACAAACACCCTCCATATCTCCCCAAAATCATTTCTCCTGCATATTCCCCGTCTTACCTTAATGGCACATGTTAATTTATCATCAGTAGCTATATCCCACACCTCTTAATACCATTCTTCCATTTTCTATTCCGCTTGCCCCTTCCACTTCCTGGCTATAATAATTTGTGCAGCTGTCAATAAATTTGTGAGCAAGTAGTCTTCTCTTTTCGCCTCGCTTCTCTCCACTTTTGTCCATCTGTCCTTCTCCCATCCCTCTTTTCAAATGTACCCCAAGCTCTTTTCAAATATGTCCTCAAGCTCACCAGCTCCTAGCCTGGCCTGCTACCAAAGGTCTACCATCATTACATTACATTCCCAGTTCCCGTAAGCCATTCATTCTTTGACCCACCCCACCCTAAATTTCCACATCCAATAAGGACACCATATAAACAATAACACTTCAGTTAGACATATTTTAATGGGTCTGATGCAGTAAAACAAACATACCCCCCCATTAGACTTAAAAACCTGATTGTATTCATTTGTCCCCCTGTCCCTGCTAAGCTATAGCATTGCTGCCACCCCCCCGGTTGAAAAGGCTACAGAGCTGTAATTACTCTAAACCAGTTATTATGAAATAGTTCCAGGAGATTCTGCAGCATCCGTGTGACCTCTGTTGCACCCTTAACCTCTCTCTTTTGATATGCTCATTGATCTTTGAAACCTGCAATTAGAACGCAGGCATTTTCAAAGGAAGACAACTTATTTAAGCTAGAGACGCACGCGGCAACATCAATGAATGAATCATTAATTATACACACGGGTATATTATACGCACAACCAAACAACATCTGCCAAAAAATAATAAGACACCCCACAAAAAGGTTTCTCTCTTGCAATGATGCCTTACTCCCCGGAAACCCCAGCTCACGAGAAGGAAAGTCCTAGGATAGTGGCTCAGATTGCAAAAACAGGAGGGTTGCTAAGCACCTGGCAGGCTAAAATATAGGCTCGGCTGTCAGAATTCTGACTATAAAATATGGATTTTATGGAAGAAAAGCAAACCTTACTTCCATTTGAATTTTAAAGTGTTTGATGTATCCAACAAGTGAAGCCATCTGCATCTGTATGATCACTTAAATGTACCACCATAGTTTAGAAAATGTTCAGTCATCATCATTTATTATCTATACCCCGCCTAGATCTGGCTGGGTTTCCCCAGCCACTCAAAGATGGGACGTGCTTGCTGGGTTGTTTACCCGTCCCTGGTACTGCCATAGTTTTGTTTTCTAACTGCTAAGCAGGCAACGGTCAACTCCGAAATATCTTCCTTCCATGTATCTTCCCTACTGCCTGGAAGATAGGTGAGGCTATGAACACAGTACCTGCTCTCCAAAATTGCTTGTTCCACACTAGACGTTTTCTCTTTGCGAGAGAGTTCCAGCGAATGTTGGCTCACAGCGGACAAAAACTTGAGTATCAGCTTTGTGCTCTCTGTTTTGCCAGCACCACTTTCACCGCTGGAAGACAAAAGGAAAACAAGAGTTAAATTAGTTAACTGTACCAATGATCTCATACCTTGAAAATTCAAGAAGACTTGTTGGACATTTATTGAAAAAGGCTTTTTTATGTGGCAGTAATTATGATTTCGGCGGGAAGGTAAACGGCGTTTCCGTGTGCGGCTCTGGCTTGCCAGAGCAGCGATGTCACGCTGGCCACGTGACCCGGAAGTGTCTCTGGACAGCGCTGGCCCCCGGCCTATAGAGTGAGATGGGCGCACCAACCCAGAGTCTGTCAAGACTGGCCCGTACAGGCAGGGGTACCTTTACCTTTTTACCTTAATTATGATTTCATTTTAAAAAAATTAATTTTTTTCCTTCATTTTTTGTTAGCCATCGCAAGAGCATATTGCTGGCTAGTGAGCCGGGATATACATTTTAAATAAACAAATAATATTTATTGTTAGACGCAGTCTGAGAAACGGTATACAGGCAGGTAATCAGAAGCAGAGCTTCTGAGAGCTAAGATAAATCAATGTCGCATTTAATAGACTTTGCGTAGAGCCTGAAATCTGAGAACCATATAAATTGGAGAACCAGTCTTTGCTACAACGGATTATGATCACTGCGAACTGAGTTTCTTTGACCGAGAGTTGCTGTTATTTATACTTACACCCCACCCATTAACAGTAGTTCTGTAAGGGGCAAATAAGAAATGATACTCAACAATATAAGAATGTATCCCGCAAGGTAAAAGTAGCTGGCGTCTAAACTATCAGCATCTAAATTACTATACCCCTTGCCCACTCCATGTGGGGAAAAGCTGTATATTTTCACCGGAAGGCCATACAGTTGATTGGGGTGTGTGTGTGTGTGTGTGTGTTTTGCAGCTCCTTTTACAGTGGAAAGCAAACATTAGAGATCCAGTCACATTCATAATTTGGCCACAGATGCACTTGAAAACTGTATCTGCCGTTTTGTCTGGTTTCTGATACGTGACAAGCACTTTTTAAGGATGTTTCGGGTGGCTAGTTATCGCCAGCTTCCTTTTACTCCTCTTCCTCTATCAGTTTTCTCTGCTTTTTGCCATCATCTCTTAGATAAATGATATATAAATAATCATAATATTTTTTGAGGGGGGCAGGTCTGCATCCAATATTTCCACTTATTTACAAAGATAATTCCCACTCAAACACTTCTGGATTAATGTGCTATGAGGGATCACACGCAAAATTTCGAAAGCTACATAATCTCAAACAGCGACATGCCCTTTCGACCAATTCCATCACATGCAATGCAACAAAAGCAGCACTCTCCAGACACACTGCGGTTCAATCTCTGGGCTCCATATCTTGCACAACAGGGAAGAGATAAGGCCAAGGAGTTCGCCAAATCCATCCTATTATCTTGGTATGTCAGAATAAACCTCCCTGTGGAAAAAGTTTGACGCTTGTCCAAAGAGGAGTTTGCTTTATGTTCCTCTTAAGGCTGAAGAAAGAGTCTTTGAGGCTTCCAGGAGACTGTTTAAAGGCAACGACCCCATTATCAGATACATTTCACATTTTGGGCATAATCGCCTTGGACAAATCATTCCTTCCTGCCTTGTCCACCACAATCCTGGCTGCTTTTTAAGGGGGGGGTCTGTTTTTCTTTTAATCACATCCCATGCCCCATACTAGTGTATTAATAATAATAATAATAATAATAATAATAATAATAATATTTTATTTATACCCCGCACTTCCCAGTTCAGAAAACCGGGCTCAGGGCGGCTAACAACAAATTTAAAACACTTAGTTGATGCAACAAAAAACAGCATAAAATACAGTATAAACGTGAATAACACTAAATTCAGAATTCAAAAATCAATTTAGGGGGGAAATCCATCCAATAAATATTAGATGATCACCAGGACTAGCTGGCTAAATTAGTCCTATTTGGGCCAGCGAGGAGACCAGGGGAGAATTAGCTATGGGATCCCAGAGTGGGTAATCTTCATAAAAAGGGGAAGGGGAGGGAAGGAAGGGGAATAAAAGATCAGGCTAAGTTCAAATTGAAAGTCAGGCGGAATAGCTCTGCCTCACAGGACCAGCAGAAGGAAGTTAAATCAGCATGTGCAGTTGTCAGGTTGCACCTGCAGTCGCTAGTGGCAACCAGACTTTTAATTTTAGCAACCAGCGGGGAAAACCGCCGGCATACTCTGCCAGAGCAAGAAACCACTGGTGGAAAATCACTCTTTTTCAAAATGGCGCCAGGCTGCATCTTCTGCTGGAATGCAGCCTGTGGGTTGGTAGCAGGCTGCTACCAACACAAACTTGCCGTCTGCAGCTCCTCCTCTCTCTACAAACCTCTCCCGACTTTGTCAGGTAGCCAGTATAAAAAAAAACACCACTCTTTTTGCCTCTGTAAGTCAAGAAAGCAGAGCTTTGCAGGGTTGCTGGAAATCCTGGTTGGTTTGCCAAGCTCCGCCAAAATCTGTAGACCCATTTCTATCGCACTTTGGAAGATTCCTAAGCATCTCAAATATCCTATCTCAGTCGCCTTTACAACAACCCTGTAAGGGAGGCCAAGGCTGCAGATAGAGGCTGAAGTAGAAAGAATATTCACTTCGTGACAGGGGCACTTTGGTTTATGCCAGCAGCTGAGGCTCGAATTACTTACTGTCTCAGTAAAATATAGACCTATCTCGGAAGTCGAACGGAATCTGTTCTGGAAGTCCGTTCGACTTCTGAAAAGTTCAGAAACCAAGGTGCAGCTTCCGATTGGTTCCCAGTTGCGCAGCCGCGCTGGAAACAATAGTGGAAGCAGCGCAGGACATTCGGCTTCCCCACAAAATTTGAAAACCGGAACACTCACTTCTGGTTTTCAATCATTCAGGAGCAGAACATATGACTCCCAAGGAATTCGGGAGCTGAGATATGACTGTATTGACTGTTTGAAGTTCACAGCAAATAATAATAATAATAATAATAATAATAATAATAATAATAATAATAA
>JAXCMG010000163.1:1157767-1168253 GCA_034642415.1 Podarcis siculus
AATAATAATAATAATAATAATAATAATAATAATAATAATAATAATAATAATAAATTTCTTGTGCCCCACCCATATGGCTTGGGTTGCCCCAGCCACTCTGTGTGGCTTCCAACAAAATATAACAGGATAAAACTAAACATCAAACATTAAACGCTTCCCTACACAGGGATGCCTTCAGATGCCTACGAAAGCTTATATAATTGTTTAATGCTTCAACATCTGACGGGAGGGCGTTCCGCGGGGGAGGCGCCACTACCAAGAAGGCCCTGTGCCTGGTTTCCTGTAACCTCACTTTTTGCAGTGAGGGAACCGCCAGAAGGCCCTCAGTGCTGGATCTCGGTGTCCAGGCTGAGCAATGGGGTAGAGACGCTCCTTCAGTCACACAGGGCCACTGACCCTCTGCAGAAGTTAAAGAAAACATCTAGCAGTCGCCCAATAACCCATTATATTTATATTGTTGCCAATTGTCAGATAGAGAACTTGCTTGAGTCTGCACAAAACCCAAAGCAAAGCTGTAAATAATAAGGCAATCCGCTAGAGGGCACTTGCTTCCTTTTAGAAGCCATCCCCAAATCCAAATGTATCGCTTTGCTTCTAGTGTTCATTACTTGCAGACAAGCAAGTTACAAGGCATACCATACTAATGTAGGTGCCGTTCACTTGACATCACATATGGTCATGGGAAAAAGAAAGTGCACCCTCTTTGAATTCAATGGATTAAATATGAAGACATAATAACAATCATCTGTTCCTTAGCAGGTCTTAAAATTAGGTAAATACAACCTTAGTTGAACCGAGCACATGACATATCACACCGTGTCATGATTTATTTAACAGAAATAAAGCCAAAATTGAGAAATCATGTGTGGAAAACACTCTTACTGCTTCCATAGGATTAAGAGGCTAAGCAGCAGAAAGGTGCGGCTATTCATTTCTTTTTTATATTAAAATTTTATTAAATTTTCAGTTATACAATTTAAAATACTCATTTTAACATCCCTGAAATTTCAACGACTTCCCTTCTTCTCTTTCCGTGGTTAATTTTGCATATCATAGATTCCTGAATATTTTACAAAAAACTAAACCATTCAATATTCCATTAATACATCCATCAAGCCTTATTTATACTGTTGAATTTTTCTTAATGCTGCCAACGTTTTCAGGTGCACACAATTTCCCCTCATATATTCAATAAACGTTTTCCAATCTTCTCTAAATGCATGTTCTTCTCCTCCTCTTATTCTATATGTTAAGCCTGCAAGCTGCACATATTCTGTCAGCTCAAGTTGCCATTCTTCTTTAGTTGGGACCTCGCTCACTTTCCATTTTGGGGCTAACGAAACAGGGGCCACAGTAGTAGCATACATAAATAACCTTTTTGCTGGTCTGGAGAATTCAGGTGTGTTTTAGCACAATGCTCTTAAAGAAGTGATTGCTACTGCCCACAAAACTGGGGAAGGGTTTTAAGGCCATCTCCAACCAATGTAAAGTGCATCATTCTACAGTGAGAAAGGTTATTCAAAAGTGGAAAACACTTGAGACAGTTGCCAATCTTCCCAGGAGTGGACGGCTCAGCAAATTCATGGCAATGCTCAGAGGAAATTGCAAAAAACACACACCCAAGAGTTACATCTCATGCTCTACAGGCCTCAGTTAGCATGTTAAATGTTGAAGTTCATGACAGTACAATTAAGACGGAACAAGTATGGTTTGTTTGGAAAGGGTTGCCAGGAGAAAGCCTCTTCTCTCCAAAAAGAATGTGGCAGCACGGCTTAGGTTTGCAAAGTTGCATGTGAAAAAAACACAAGACTTCTGGAACAAATGTCCTTTGGACAGATGAGACTCAAGTGGAGATGTTTGACACCTGGGAATTTCCATCTGAGTTATCCCCAACAAAAAGGACTCTGGGATTTTTGTTTTTGGGAAAGTACAGTGGTACCTCAGGTTACATACACTTCAGGTTACATACACTTCAGGTTACAGACTCCGCTAACCCAGAAATAGTGCTTCAGGTTAAGAACTTTGCTTCAGGATGAGAACAGAAATCGTGTTCCAGCGGCGCGGCAGCAGCAGGAGGCCCCATTAGCTAAAGTGGTGCTTCAGGTTAAGAACAGTTTCAGGTTAAGAACGGACCTCCGGAACGAATTAAGTACTTAACCCGAGGTACCACTGTACTTTTAAACATTTTTTTAATTCACCACGAATTATTTCCCAAATACTCTTTTACCCTTTTACAGGTCCACCACATGAGATAGACCATACCCTCAATTTCATTACATCTCCAACACATTTCTATGATTCTATGTCCAAGAACCAGGTAACGTTATTAATACTGGATATTGATCGACCATAACAAACCTCTTTAACTCACCTATTTCAAACACACTTGTTAATCCAACACACACACACACAGCAGCACCTGCTCAACATCAAATTCATCATAGCCTAAATTGGAGGTGTGAGTCACAAGAAAAAACCCACAAAGAAGAATCAAGGCAAGTCCAACATTTTACATTCCTAGGTTGACAACATCTTTTTAAGCGACCCAGACAACTATGCACTTGGGACTTTTTCCAGCCGGGCCGACAAGCTGCACAGAAATAGTAAGAGTCAATTCCATTAGCAACTTGGAGACTGGGATCTATTTGACTGTAAGCTGGACAGGCAAGCATGCAACCCACAACGAAATCAGCTCTGTCATTTATTGCTGGACACAGATGAAGGAACGCTGATACAAGTCCTACTGTATTTGGAATGAAACGTGTCACCGATAGCATAACATAGCAGCTTTCATTAGCAGTCGCCAAAAAAGAAAAAGAAAAAAATGACTAATGCTGAAAGGATTTCCTGCTTTCTCTGTGATGAGAAACCGCACGGCAGTTGACAGTTCCAAGGATCTTGTCCCACACCCATGTGTTTTTGGCAATAGCCCATCTCACTCCTGGCTATGCCTGTTCACTGTAGAAACTTGTTTACTGTTAATTCGTTTGATTGGGTTGTTTTAAAAAAGACTTTTTCAGTACTGTGTCTCCAGATGGTTAGGTGCCTCATGTCCCAGATCATAAGATGGGTGGATAAACAGATTGATGAATGGATGGAGACAGATAAATGACAGATAGATAGATGATAGATCGACAGTAGGTAGATGCCATGAGTGCGAGTGGTGCCCTGGTCTAAACCACTGAGCCTCTTGGACTTGCCAATCAGATGGTCGGCGGGTCGAATCCCCACGGCGGGATAAGCTCCCGTTGCTCTGTCCCAGCTCCTGCCAACCTAGCAGTTCGAAAGCACACCAGTGCAAGTAGATAAATAGGTACCGCTGTAGCAGGAAGGTAAACAGCGTTTCCGTACGCTCTGGTTTCCGTCATGGTGTCTCATTGCACCAGAAGCGGTTTAGTCATGCTTGCCACATGACCTGGAAATCTGTCTGCGGGCAAACGCCGGCTCCCTCGGCCTGAAAGCGAGATGAGCGCAGCAACCCCATAGTCGCTTTTGCCTGGACTTAACCTTCCAGGGGTCCTTTTCCTTCACCTTTACCTAGATGTGATGGGCTGGTTTGATGCAGAGGAATGGTGGGAGGAACCAGCTGAGGAACCACCAAGGGAGGAAATCTCAGAGCCCTGTGGTAGGACAACAATAAGTGGACAGAGGGAGAAGACTGGGAGGAGGAGAGCGGGTCAGAAGCTGAAGCTATAACAGGGCTTAGTGAGCTGGGAGAGTCTGTGGCAGAGAAAAGTGCAGAATCAGAGGCAGAAGCAGATGAGAGGGAGGAGGAAGGTCAAGAGGGAAAGATGAGTCTGGTTGGTGAAGGGGGACAGGTTTCTCTCCCTCCTGCTGCAACAAGCTCCCCTCTCCCTGTCTCTCAGAACCAGAAGAGGGCTGAAACGAGTGGAGCAATGGCAGATTGCATGCAGGCACAGTCTTCGATCGCTTAGAAAAAGCCCCGGAGAGGGGACCAGGTGGGGACATTCCATCTCGGTAAGTGATGTTCATGGAATAAGACGACTGAGAATGAGCTGCTTTGCTCATTAGGCCTGACAGTCGACCAAGTCTGTGGAGGTTGTGCTTTTGCTAATACAATGGTACCTCGGGTTACATACGTTTCTGGTTATATATGGTTACATACAGACTCTGCTAACCCAGAAATATTACCTCAGGTTAAGAACTTTGCTTCAGGATGAGAACAGAAATCGTGCTCTGGCGGCGTAGTGGCAGCAGGAGGCCCCATTAGCTAAAGTGGTGCTTCAGGTTAAGAACAGTTTCAGGTTAAGAACGGACCTCCGGAACAAATTAAGTTCTTAACCCGAGGTACCACTGTAAAGAATTAAGTCCAACTTTGAACTGTGTATCTACTGACCGGCAAGCTTCCTGTGACAGTATCATTAAAAAATGGATGTTTACCGTGACACAACATTGACCCAATGTAGGAAAACAAGTGGCAGCATGTCCAAGGGGCTTTCTGGAAGTCCTGTGATTCCAGAACACTGCCTTAAGGTCTCTTCCTGCTTTAGATTTTGTTCTTGGGTTGCCCTGCCCATGCCAACTGGTGTAAGCCGAGAACAGAAGAGATGCATTTTAAGCGCTGCTTTCTTCAGCAAACTATATCAGCAAGCCAGAGACTGGCAGTTCCCCAGTAACTGCTTCCTTGTATTTCACTGACAAAAAGCAAATTAAGTGAAGGGGGCACACAATATTCAAATTCAAGCTTCAGTGTCCACATAAAGATAGCAAAAATGTGTGTTAAAATTATGTTAATGGTGGCACTTCTCTCTCGTCAAAGGGAAGAGTGCTATTATCCAAAAAAGAAGTGAAATTTATTGTAAAACCGGCTGAGGCCCAGCGAAACCTCAACAACTTCTATGAGATGAATGTGAGCTTTAGTAATATCTGACTAATCACAGCTCCCGGCATGCGTACCCACGAATACATGTTTATGACCCTCAGACATGTTAATTAATACACAAATTTCATACTAAGCGCTAAACTATCCATGGAGCATAATCATGTGGTTCAGCTCTTCCTGAGACTGTTTCCATTTCAGAGTTCACATGAAGAGATGGCATGATTCACTTCACCAGACCAAGCAAACAAAACTCCTCACACCTAGAAAATTAGCACATTAAGAAGAAAGCTGCATGGCTAGCCTTTTGGCTAGCATGCTATCTTTCCATGTGCAGGAAATTTGTTTGCATGTGGTATTTCCCAAGCACCGAGGCCCCTACCTGTAGTTATACAACATAGGAAAAGCTGTAACACGTAGTTGCATTAAATGTTCCCAATTCCTCCTTGGAAGTGCTTTTCCAAAAAGAAATTTTGACATGTATAAAAGTGCAACTTTTACGGGTGCTTCTAGGCTTAGCACATAGCTGCATAAGGTGAAGGTAAAGGGACCCCTGACCATTAGGTCCAGTCGTGACCGACTCTGGGGTTGCGGCGCTCATCTCACTTTATTGGCTGAGGGAGCCGGCATACAGCTTCCGGGTCATGTGGCCAGCATGACTAATCTGCTTCTGGCAAACCAGAGCAGCGCACGGAAACACCGTTTACCTTCCCACCAGATTTATCTACTTGCACTTTGACGTGCTTTCGAACTGCTAGGTTGGCAGGAGCAGGGACCGAGCAACGGGAGCTCATCCCGTCGCGGGGATTCGAACCACCGACCTTCTGATCGGCAAGCCCTAGGCTCTGTGGTTTAACCCACAGCGCCACCCGCGTCCCACACAGCTGCATATGCTATCATATATTATTATTGGTACTGGCATTACAAACAAATAAGAACAGTAATTCTCTGTCTAGCTGGCAGAACGGTATCCTGGCAGCTACTTGCTTGAACTAAAGGTACTAATCCCACCTTTCATGTCTCCAAAAGCACAATAAGACGCGAGGTGCAACATCAGCACCAATCAGCATTAGTAAAGTCACGAAATGGCACCCCCCCAAAAAAAACCCCAATGAACACCAGGGCCAATGTTGGAAACTATTTTATCCTCATTAAAGGAAAGCACAGTTGCGTTAAACAACAGACAAAACAACCAAGCTCCATTAAGCAGATTAAACCAGCCAACATGTTCAGGAGTTTTCATTATAGTTGCTGTCATTATTTATGGGCTTCCTGAAGGTCTTTTTTTGATGGATTGTGTTTATTCGAGACTCCTGGTGACAAATTAATCCTCTGCGCAGCAAGGCAACAAACCAGTGGGGAAAATCAGTGTTCAGAGTGAGACGAGGTCTAAGGGAACAGGCCAGAGCGTGTGGAGCGCCGATATATGTGTTTATTAAATGACCACAAAACAGATATTTAGCCAAGAAGGCTTTGCCATTTAAGATGCCATTTAGATCATGCAGCAAAGCTACGTCTCCACAAATCTCATGATTAATGGAGTCCTAGGGGAAAGAATTAAGAGTACCCCCTGTCCTTTCTCTCCGTATTCAAGCAACTGGTGTGATCCCATACACATCTAAGATTCAGCAACAATTAAAGAGTATTTCGGTACCTGATGAGAACACACTGGTTGTCATGACGCTTCCATAGGCAGCGGTAGCACTCGTTGGCAACAGCAAATATATGAGGCGAAATCTCTCCCAAGTGGTGCCGGCTATAATGCTCCACCGTGGCGCGGTCGTAGAGGCCCGGAATGGTCTTATAGGGGTTAACGGAGGCAACGATGGAACCAATATAAGTCTGGAAAAAAGAAAGACATAGGATTCTGGGACAAGGTGTACATGTGATTACAAGACATTTGAGTTCATGAGTTAACCTTTAATATGGGAGGGCGTTCCACAGGACGGGCGCCACTACGGAGAGGGCCCTCTGCATGGTTCCCTGTAATCTCACTTCTCACAATGAGGAAACCGCCAGAAGGCCCTCGGCGCTGGATCTCAGTGTCCGGGCTGAACGATGGGGGTGGAGACGCTCCTTCAGGTATACAGGACCGAGGCCATTTAGGGCTTTAAAGGTCAGCACCAACACTTAGAATTGTGCTCGGAAACGTACTGTGAGCCAATGCAGAATTCTCAGGACCGGTGTTATGTGGTCCAGGCGGCCACTCCCAGTCACCAGTCTAGCTGCCGCATTCTGGATTAATTGCAGTTTCCGGGTCACCTTCAAAGGTAGCCCCACATAGAGCGCATTGCAGTAGTCGAAGCGGGAGATAACTAGAGCATGCACCACTCTGGCGAGAGAGTCTGCGGGCAGGTAGGGTCTCAGCCTGCGTACCAGGTGGAGCTGGTAGACAATTGTTCTCAACCAGTGAAACTCCGCAAATACCAACCCATTGGTCGAAAAGGTTCATCTAGCATTGTCCCACTGAGAATGCCTAGTTTGGAATGTCAATGCAAAAAGAGAGAGAGATTCCGCGAGTCATGGAAGTTTTTGTGCAACGAAGAGAGGAAGAAAATCAAGATGAGTGGGTTGTTTCCATATCTTCATTAAGGGACCAATCCTATAGCAGGATCTGCAGGGATGAACGCTGCTGGAATCCAGAGGATCTCCAGCAAAGCCAAGCGGTCTCTGATGCAGTTGGGTTTTGCCAGCACAACGTCCCAGGCTCAGCTCCTCTAGAAATATGCTGGCATAATTCCCCCATCCCAGCTTCGCTTGGACCCAGCTGGCAAAGCCAAGCGAAGCCTTGGAGATCTGAAACCAGTGTAAACCCTTTAAAAGGAGGTCATTTCAGAGGTATGTCGAAGGCAGGACCAGGGAGGGGAAGAGATGCTAAACCCGTTCAGCTTGGTGACATAACCTGGCAACAAAACATAAATATAACTAGCAAAAAACTAACTCAAAAACTATTTTTAAAGGCTTGTTCTTCCTCTGCCAGGATTAGGCTGGTTCAACCAGGAATAACTCTTGATGCTGAACAGAATTTGAATCTGGTGTAATTTACCATCTGGAGGTGCATGCCTGAGGATCCTTGGATCTGGACCGTTTCCACACACTAGCAACACGTCCTGTAGAATTCTATCCGTGATATTTTATCTGTACAATCAGAATGAATTTCAGGAACCAAAAAGTGCTTTTGAGCCAGGTAAAGGTAAAGGGACCCCTGACCGTTAGGTCCAGTCGTGACCGACTCTGGGGTTGCAGCGCTCATCTCGCTTTATTGGCCGAGGGAGCCGGCGTACAGCTTCCGGGTCATGTGGCCAGCATGACTAAGCCACTACTGGCGAACCAGAGAAGCGTTTACCTTCCTGCCGGAGCGGTACCTATTTATCTACTTGCACTTTGACGTGCTTTTGAACTGCTAGGTTGGCAGGAGCAGGGACTGAGCAACGGGAGCTCACCCCGTCGCGGGGATTCAAACCGGCAACCTTCTGATCGGCAAGTCCTAGGCTCTGTGGTTTAACCCACAGCGCCATCCGCGTCCCGCTTTCGAGCCAACTGGTCCCCAAATGGCAACTAGGCCATTCCGTTTTGGCGACTGCAACCCTGGTTTAAGGAGCCATATATCTGAGTTTCTAACACTGACCTGCAGTGGAGTAGCGTGGGTTGTCAGCACCCGGGGCAAGGCAAGTAATTTGCGCCCCCTAACCCGTGGATTTGCGCCCCCTAACCCGTGGATTTGCCCTAACCCCAGATGTTGCGCCCGGTGCGGCCGGCCCCCCTTGCACCCCCCACGCTACGCCACTGCTGACCTGATGCTCAAAAAAACAGAAGACGAAAGTGACAAGAGTGCCCTGGTGTTCACGTCCTGCTATCAAGTAATCAGGCAAACTGCTTCCCGAGGTTCTAATAGCCATTAACAAAACAACTTTGAAAATCAGAAATATCTGAGCTCAAATAGAAAATGAAATTAAAGCAATCACTGGATACAAATGGCCTTTGGACTCCTGAACCATTCTCTTCAGCTATGAGAAAGATGTTCAGGACTAGCTCTTAAGGATGTAGGATTTGGCTTACAAGGTCAAACTTCCTGATACTATAAGAACCAGGAAACACAGGCTACAAAATTACGTACTGATACAGAAGTGGACCTTGTTCACTCAGCACTAGAACGATAAGGTACAGGATGCGACCCAGCCGTATTACGTACTAGGAATAACCTGAGAGCCATCTTTTCTTCTCTCTCTCTCTTTTAACTTATATGGATAACTGATTCTGTTCTCCCTGGTTGTACCTTGTTTTGAAATTTGTCCAAGCGAGCAATTCCGAATATCTTATCTTTGCTACAACCACCATTATTTTGTTAATGGGAAATCTGGAGCATCGTAGATTTTAAAAAGCATTAAAGAAAAAACATACAAACTTCTATTTGGTGGCTACTGTACATTATTAGGCCACACCTCCTTCTCTCGCTTGCCATTCTGCCCTGTTATCATAAAGCTCATTACGCTTTTCTTTGTTTCCTTTGTTCTGTGAGCCAAGCAGGCCGACAAACTGAGCACAAGTCCGCACAAAAGAAGAAAGGAGGAGGCCCTGCAGTTTGCCCTGCCCGTTCCCCCCCCCCCCTTTAAATCCCGAAGAGAGTCGTAATTAATGGTCGCATGCATGCTAGCAACCTTGATTTACTGAAACCACGGTCAGGACGGCCTGCATTTCAGCCCGTCTCGTGCTAATTTGTAAGGGACTGGATCCAGCTCTGTTCCTAAATTACAAGTTAAATGTTTAGAGGCCAAAACGTCTTTCTTAAAAGCCTTAGTTTAACATGTCGCTGTGATTATATGTTTCCAGAAGCTACTGCCCAGTCAGGCCGTTTCTCTTACAGAAGCGCCAAACCCTGTAATCATGTTTTATGTTCACACAAGAGCTCAAATGCCTCACAATGCAATGCAGCGCGCACAACATATTCCAACGCTCCCTCTAAAACGCAAACACAAGTTTCTTTGCTCAAGAAGAATGTGTTTTCTTTCCCACCATCTGATCCGGCAGCTGGTTGCAGAATAAATGCTACAGGAGAAGTACGAGAAAATAGAAAACTCCTCACGTACAAAGCCAAAACCCAAGTTTCTTCTTTTTTAAAATTTTATTTATGCAATTCACTGGTTTTACAATCATTTTAACATTTCAAAACTTGACTTCCTCCCCCCTCTTTCTGCGGTTCCTTAAATTTATTTTTAATATCTTCTGCATATCCAAATGAACTTAATTTGCTCATTTATTCATCTACTTCAAATATATATTCTTATAAAACTGCAGCAAAACCCAGGTTTCATTCATGTCAGCAAGAGAGAAGGAAATTCGTGTACTCCTCTGTTCACCTCAGTGGAAAAGCAGGATAGATTGCAAGAAGATAACAATTACCGTATTTTTCGCTCTATAACACGCACCAGACCATAACACGCACGTAGTTTTTAGAGGAGGAAAACAAGAAAAAAATATTCTAAATGAAACAGTGGATGTATGATTTTTGTGGTTCATGCTGTGGCCACAGACATGTGATCTGACAGTGAGTTTGGAGTAGCCCAATGCAAAAATCCTGAGGATCCATGTGGATCCATGGTTTGTAACCACGTTTTTGCACCATTGTGGCCCCAGGCCACAGTGGGT
>JAXCMG010000163.1:1168595-1224325 GCA_034642415.1 Podarcis siculus
GGAAGGCAAAAGTCCCCCCCCCCAAGCCAGCCCCCTCTCTCTCTCACCCACCTGCATGTTTTTCGGCTGCCTGCGAGTCCCTAGAGCACGGAGAGGAGGAGGTGGTGGGCTGGAGCCTGCACGCAGTGTGACTAGGAAAGACTCGATCCTTTCCTTAACCCTCTGCTTGCCAGGAGGGCAGGGGATTCCCTGCTCTTTGTTGAGTTTGAGCAAACGCAGCAACAGAAGCAGGTGGGCAGTAAGATCCTGAGGCAGAATGCAGGAAAGCAACAGCTTCCGCCTTCCCTCTTCCCTCCGCCCGCCCGCCCGCCCGATCTTATTTTTGCCTGATTTTTGCCTATTTTTGTCCCTGCGCTCCGCGAGTCAGCTCCAGGGACCACACATTCGCTCTATAACACGCACAGACATTGCCCCTTACTTTTTAGGAGAAAAAATCTGCGTGTTATAGAGCGAAATTTACGGTAATCATAGATCTGAGAGCCCTGCCGGGTAAATAGCTGGAAAAAAGTTCTTTAAAATGATTAAGAGATTAAAGAAACAAAACTATTTGTGCCTTTCCACATACTTCCAAGACATAAAGGGATGCTTGCCCCAAAATTTAACTAGTGAAGAAGGTTTTACTGACATGATTAAAGGAGGTTTAAATATGTACAGAACTGATTACAGGGCCTTCTCAGTAGTGGCACCCACCCTGTGAAACGCCCTCTCATCAGATGTCAAGGGGATGACTATATAACCTATGGAAGGCATATGAAGGCAGCCCTTTATAGGGAAGCTTTTAATGTGCAATGTTTTATTATGATTTTATATATGTTGGAAGCCGCCCATAGTGGTTGGGATACAAATAAAATTGTTGTTGTTGCTGTTGTTGCCAAGAAATAGCTTTATGGCAGGTCCATTCTGAGGAAAAATACTGTAAGTGAGGGAGAAAAAACAACCCAACTCATCTTAAAGTGGACTGCCAGAACTAACTTTTGTCATGGATTTCACAAGATCTACTCAACTCTCTTTCCTCTTGGTTAGCAACTAGGGGTCAGTTGGTATTCCTCAGGGGGTCGGGCTTGGCTGCAGAGACTCCAGTTGGTGGCCCCCCAATGTACCAGCAAAATGTATTGCTTTTTATTGGACTCATCCTGGCTCATTGCCACGCCACAACTTTACTGAGTGGCACCCCTTTTCCAATTCAGCGCATTATGCTGTAAACTGGAGAATATGTTTGGGGGAGACTGGCGGGTGCAAGGCTCTATTTTGAAGCAGCAAGTTCCCTCACTGCCCCCCCCCCCCCAACTTTATTCCGTTAGGAAAAAAAGTGGTGACGTTCTCGGTTCATCGCTGGGAAAAGCTAAACAAAAGAAAGCTGAAGACTATTAAATAAGCGTCAAAAACAAGGCTACTGATTGAAATTAGAATTCTCCGTACCAGAACCAACTGTTTTCCAGACACTTGGTTATCATCCACAGAGCAAAAAAAAGGTGTTTACATTTGCAAAATTACTTCAGTCTCCAGGAAAATTAAATCATCACCCAGAAGGAAGCCTTGCAGCAGCAATTTCCTAACTGCACCTCAACATCATCAAGGGTCAATATACAAGCATAACACTTCCCATCGCTTAACCATGGTTGCAGGCTTCAAGTACGGTGGCTATTTGTGCATTATCGAAAACATCTCCCCAAAAAGATGGCACAGATTTGTGCAACATCTACATGTGTGAATTTATATACTCTGCTACTGCCTACAAACCCAACACACACCCAGTGAAAAAGTTGGCATCATGATAATAGTTTATTCTCTTGTTAATCATGCTGTTCTAAACGTGCATTTTATATCTGACTTCCTTTAGTAACATTTTCATTTGAAATGTTTAGGTTTTTTCCAACCCAGCCAGATGGGCGGGGTATAAACAAAACAAAAACTATTATTATTATTATTAACTTTGCTGCATTAAATGTGCATTCTGTTGTTGACTTCATTTGTAATGTTTCATTCTGAAATGTTTAAAGATGATACTTTAGTTTCCTGTTATTTCTGTTGCTTTGAATGGACACTTGACTTTCTACAGCAATGTTTTACTCTGGATCGTTTTATTTGATGTTTTAATATGCTGTGAACTGCTTTGAGATCTTTTCTTAAGAATATAGAGTGGTATAGAACTGAAATGAATACTAATAATAATATGCATAGATGTGAATTTATTAATAATGACTGCAATTTAAAAGGAAACACAATACATCGCACCACACCGGGGAAGACTACTGTTGTTTACATTGCGCGTTGTGTTGTAAGTTGCCTTGTGCAGCTTGGAGGAAGCGCAGGGCACAAAGTAAGCAAATAAATAAATCCAAATTATTATTTAGCCCAACTGTTTCATGGCTGAAAAAAAAGCTTCTGTTCCTAATAGCCAAAACATGTTTAGAACGTGGAAAAGAGGTTGGAACAGTCACTGCAAAGGTGACTGGAAGGGGTGGAGGGACAAGGCAGGAACATTACATAACTGGGGGGAAATTGGCCAGGGATACACAATTATTACCCCTTCTGGGAAAAGTCAAGCAAGTTGCAAATAATTACTTGTTGGAGGGTGGGGAGAGAACCTCCTTTCGGCATGGCACTATTACACAAAGTTCTTTATTATTCACATGGGCCTTGGGAACAGACTTCATTTCCATTTCATAAACAAGCCAACTATAGAAAGGTTGCTTAATGTTCCTTTCATATAATCATCCTTTGAAAAGTAACATGGAACTGCTTTAGGGCGGACAGGAACTCCACAGTTACAGGGCTTAAGGCAAGCTTCATACAAAACCGGGGTGCCACCTGGCTTTCAGAGATGGGGGAGCAGCATGGCACCTCATTCCTCAAGCGCTATGTCCATTTTGAGCTAAAAGTGATTCTTTCCCTTTAGAAAGAACAAGCAACGGCCTCAGCACAAAGAGGTTGGACTGTAGAGTGCCTAGTTCACAAGTTATACTATCCATTTACTAGAAGGCTGAACAGCATGTTAGGGGAGGGGTAGTATTTCTGGTGGCGCTGTGGTCTAAACCACTGAGCCTCTTGGGCTTGCTGATCAGAAGGTTGGTGGTTCGAATCCCCGCAATGGAGTGAGCTCCCGTTGCTCTGTCCAGCTCCTGCCAACCTAGCAGTTCGAAAACACGCCAGTGCAAGTAGATAAATAGGTATCGCTGTGGCAGGAAGGGAAACGGCATTTCTGTGCGCTCTGGTTTCCGTCACGGCGGTCCGTTGTGCCAAAGTGGTTTAGTCATGCTACATGACCCGGAAAGCTGTCTGTGGACAAACGCCGGCTCCCTCGGCCTGGAAGCGAGATGAGCAGTGCAACCCCATAGTGGCCTTTGACTGGACTTAACCGCCCTTACATGCTTTTCCCAACTCAGATATTGATCTGCATGTTAGACTTTGTCTTTATTTTACAACACTGGTTTGCTTTTGTATTTTAAAACTGTAAACTGCCTTGGGTGACTGGGTGGAAATACAAGCAATAAATGGGTAAATAATGACACAGTCCTTATTTTAACTATTTAAACCAGTTTCTGGCGCTGGGCGACCTTTGGCCCTCCAGATATTTCTGGATTACAGCTTTGATCATCCTTGGCCATTGGCCATGCTGGTTTGGGCTGATGTGTGTTGGATTCGTACAACACCTGAAGGACCAAAGGTTCTCCAGCCTTGCTCTAGATGGATAGATTTGGTTACGCATGCTTGCGTATGGAATAACAATCATCGTTTCAATCTGAGTTGCAGACATCCACAAGGGCAAATAATATGCTGTAATTCCATTTTAAGGACTCATCTACAAATGCGTATTACAGAGCTTTGCAACAGATTTCCTCCCCTGACACCACATACCACTACTGGGAAATTTGCAGTGCTGGCAAAAAGCTATCTTGAAATGTTATGGGCCACCTCTTTCTTGTTTTGCTCCTAGACCAGATACATGACATCCGCTTTTTGGAAATGTTTGCGAAGCCAGTACGGAGAACTCTGTAAAACAACAACAACAACACACACACAACCTAGCAAATTAGGGAAACAGACCTAGTGGCCTGAATTCCGTAAGCATTTCTGGCATCTGGCAAGAATTCAAGAAAGAGCAAAACAATTCATTGTTTCATTGATCATTACTGTGCAGCCATTAGCTCCCTGAGGGTTCTCTTGCAAATAAAGCTAGACAGAAAAGTATGCTATAATTAGATGGATCAAGTGTTATTAGGAGAGCTTACTGAACCAAAACGAAGAAATAAAGCAAATGGGAGACCCAATTAAATCGGACAAAAACTATTCAGTACATTATTCAAACGTTGCAAGGCTAATTTGAGTTCCATTCCTGCTTCCGAGATATCAAAGAAGCAAACAGGAATACAGTCCCCCTCTGCCTTGAATTTGTAAATAAAAACCATGAGTGGCTAGCAAAGTATCAACAGAACAGCAGGAATGTGCAGAGAAACATGGACATAATAAGCCTAGGATTTCGGCTAAGTAGGCTAGTGGGCATCACCTCTCATAGGCACTCCCCTGTTTCTATCTGGCACTGCCTGCCATTTGCCCCTTCCCGACAATTTATGAGTCAAAGCAAGTTGCCTAGGGGGGAAACAATGGTTTCATTCCAAAATATTAGCATTTCTTATTGATGCAGAACTGCCCCAAGGCCAGAGCTAATGTAATATGATCAGACAGATCCTTAAACCTCTTGGTTGCTTGGAAACTTGTTGATTCAGCTGACTCTCTCAGGTGTACAGGAAAGACAGGTATGAGAAGGGAACGGGATTGGTTTGTTGCCTGATGATGTCACGAAGATGCTGAATACGGAATAGCCTTACAAGCCTTTCTTTGGTACTCTCCTCACTGTGTGCGTTGAGAAAAGACACGAAACTAGAATCAGAAACCCAAGACAACAACTCCTAGGGAATGAATGTCAACTCAGTCAGGTAAGTGTAATAAAAGGTTGTGCTGGTTGTAAAAAACAACAACCCAGAAGCCTTTCTTCTGGGAATTATAGGGATAGGTAAAGGTAAAGGGACCCCTGACCATTAGGTCCAGTCGTGGCCAACTCTGGGGTCGCGGCGCTCATCTTGCTTTATTGGCCGAGGGAGCCGGCGTACAGCTTCCGGGTCATGTGGCCAGCATGACTAAGCCGCTTCTGGCGAACCAGAGCAGCGCACAGAAACACCATTTACCTTCCCGCCAGAGTCGTACCTATTTATCTACTTGCACTTTGCTTTCGAACTGCTAGGTTGGCAGGAGCAGGGACCGAGCAACAGGAGCTCACCCCGTCGCGGGGATTCAAACCGCCGACCTTCTGATCGGCAAGTCCTAGGCTCTGTGGTTTAACCCACAGCGACACCTGCATCCCATAGAACTACCTAAATTATATAGAAATTTACTCATGTACGCGACTACAGCAAGAAGAATGTTACTTGCCCAAAAATGGAAAGAAGAAGAAGTCCCAGCAAAGGAAGAATGGATACAAAAACTTATGGAACACGCAGAAAAGGTGAAACTTACCAGAAGAATAAGAAATCAAGATAACAAACTTTTTACAAAGAATGGAAATGGTTTATTGAATATTTACAGATAAATTGTAAACAGATAAAACTACTGGCAGGATTATTGTAATAACCTGCAGCTATATAAGAATATATATATAAAGAAGATTAATAAATGAGCAAATTAATTTGGATATGCAGAAGATATTAAAAATAAATTTAAGGAACAGCAGAAAGAGGGGGAAGGAAGTCAAGATTTAAAATGTCAAAATGAATGTAAAATAATTGAAATGTATATATCTAAAAAGTATATATATATATATATATATATAATAACTTTGCTGGATCACACCAAAGGCCTATCTAGGCCAGCATTTTGGCTCCCAACCAGATGACTGTGGAAAGAGCATGAATATGAATCATTATCATGTGCTTTTAGCGATCCCATGAAGAGAGCCCACATCAAATAAAGATCTGGCTATTTCTCAGCACAACTTTTTTTCTATAAAGACTGCTTGCCCTTCAATGGAAAATGTGTTAAAATGGGCACATTTTAAGCACTGAATCAAAGAGGACTCATGAGTGAGTTTACACGTTTAATGGTTTTATTTTTAGCTCTCTCTCACCGTTTTTTTAAATCGTTCCCTTTCATTCTGTTTTGACCTCCTTTCAACTCACATCTGCCAGAAGCAGTTGAGTGTCGGGAGGCGAACTCCCAACACCGTAATTTGAATGCCCTTTCCTTTAGCTGCATCACATATGTACTTATGTGGTTTTAGGACCTCTTCCCAAAAACTTTCCGCATAAGCTCAAACTGTCCCAGGGAAGGATCGTCTCAACAGTGCTTAGCGACATGCCCCACAGTTGATAATGGAAGTCACACAACCATCATATATACCACTGGCTTGTCTAATTTTGGAGCTGGGCTTTGGATGCCCCAAAATTACAGCCTTTAACCGGCCATTTTACTATGTGCACATTCCTTGCTTTGCTTGAGATGAAGCTTCTCAAGGAACAGTCTGGCCTGGTCACGTTTTTCAACACGGGCACCATCAGAATATGTTGAAATTTAGCATTTCGGTGCAGGCTATAGCAGCCCAGCTTAAAGGATACCATTCAAATGTATGTACTGATTGAAATGTCCTAACCTGGGGTGTTCCTGTGCCTTCGGATTTGCCAATACACTTAAAGCAGGGGTCAAAATAAACACCCGCAAGGGTCCTCCAGGTTCAGCCAGTTAAAATTCAAGTTAAGATTCCCCTGTTACTCTCAAACCAAGGCCCCCTTTAAAGGTACTATACATTTAAAGCAGTGTCATAGCACTTTAAACAATCACGGCTTCCCCCAAACAACCCTGGAAACTGTAGTTTGTTAAAGGCATTGAGAGTAGTTAAAGGTAAAGGGGACCCCTGGCCATTAGGTCCAGTCGTGACCGACTCTGGGGTTGCGGAGCTCATCTCGCTTTATTGGCCGAGAGAGCTGGCGTTTGTCTGCAGACAGCTTCCATGTCATGTGGCCAGCATGACTAAGCCGCTTCTGGCGAACCAGAGCAGTGCACGGAAACACCGTTTACCTTCCCGCCAGAGCGGTACCTATTTATCTACTTGCACTTTGACGTGCTTTTGAACTGCTAGGTTGGCAGGAGCAGGGACAGAGTAACGGGAGCTCACCCCGTTGCGGGGATTCGAACCACCAACCTTCTGATCGGCAAGTCCCAGGCTCTGTGTTTTAACCCATAGTGCCACCCACGTCCCTAGCGCCACCTGCGTCCCTAGCACCAGGAGACTGCATTTTTGACCCTAAGAGCTGTTTGACGGTGGAAGAGACTTGCTCAGAAGGTGGTGGACTCTTCTTCCTTGGAGGTTTTTAAGCAGAGGTTGGACGGCCATCTACCATGGATGCTGTAGCAGAGATTCCTGCATTGCCGGTAAATTGTACTAGATGACTCTAGGGGTCCCTTTCAACCCTACAATTCTGTGATAATTCTTCACACAGAGTTACAGTTTTCCAGAGTTCCCTGAGAAGAGGGACTTGACTGGTAAACCGCTCAGAGAAATGTAGGGGAGGGGAATCTCTTCCAGTTCTTTAGAGGTAATGTAAAACGCAAACCATCAAAACCGACATTTAGAGACCTCCACATTCTCCACAGGTTTAAAACATCTGAGTCAAAAAAGCACCTCTAAAAATGGCCGTGAACCACAAATCCTGTTGACCACTTCCTGCAGAGCCTTACGGAACCTCTCCCTGTTATTTTACCAATTCACCCGCAAAACTATCCATTAGGCCATTACGTTCAAATCTCAGGCTTTTCCAGCTCTCGTTTCAAGATTTCCCCGTTACGACCCACCAAACTCCTACTTCATTCAATCTGAATTAATCTTCATTTAATGGGCTCTCCTGGCCTGAGGAAGTGGCTTGAGGGTAGGATATCCAAGTCCCTTTTTATTTTTTAATAATTTTTATTAAATTTTCTGTTTAACAATTTAGAATATTCATTTAAACAACCTTAAAATATCAATGACTTCCCTTCTTCTCTTTCCATGGTTCATTTTGCATAACATAAATCCCTGCATATTTTATATAAGCTAAACCATTCAGTATTCCATTGTTGCATCCATCAAAACTAATTTACACTTTTGAATTTATCTTAATGCTGCCAACGTTTTCACTCAAGTCCCTAACCACTCAAGGATACAGTCGTACCTTGGGATCCCGAACACCCTGGAACTTGGACGTTTTGGTTGCCAAATACCGCAAGCCCAGAAGCGATTGTTCCGGTTTGCAAACGTTCTTTTGGAACCCAAACATCTGACGGGCTTCCGGGGCTTCTGATTGGCTGCAGAACCTTCCTGCAGCCAATCAGAAGCCACGATTTGGTTTTCAAACATTTTGGAAGTCGAACAGACGTCTGGAACGTATTCTGTTCAACTTCCAAGGTACGACTGTATTTATTTATCACACTGAACCCCCCACTTCTTGCACACACAACTTTAGGGGGCAGCAGGTCTAACTTTCTGCAGCGATAGTGCCAGCATCTCTCGCTTTAGGGTAACTTTCAGATCCAAAGAAAATATATCCACCCATGCAAAACAGCAATTTCCTGCTCAAAATATTTCCCTCAGCCCCCTCCAAAATGAACTTACATAAATTTTGTTTTGCTGATATCGCTGGAATAGATTGTGCATAATGGCCCCTTCATGGAGGTCTATCAGTGCGGCCATGTCTTCCAGACCTTCTGAGCTTGTAGGCTGCATAGCTGTGACTTTTTGGCGTGTGATTGACCTCTGCTTATACGTGTATACCTGAAAAAGGGAAAAAGCAGTTCTTGAAAAACAGATTCTACTTTTATGTCCTCCATTTCTGTCCACACACAAAAAAATGCATCTTTTTTCAAAAGAACACTCTTGCAACCACAAGCCGGGCAGATGAACGTTAACATATAATAATCCATACCTACTATTAACTGAATAACTTTGCAGAAGAGAAGTATGTTGCCTAAACCAGGAAAACCACCAACATACATAACGCATTTCTGAATCTTGGGAGAGCTGTTTAGAATAACGCAAACCAGAAGCACATTGGTAGAAAATGTCTAACAGATCTAACATTATGCCTATGGGTGCTGCTTCAATTAAACACCAGTTATCCCAGGTTAGCCTCAGGTAGGTCAACAGGAATTTCACCCCTGGTATTTATTATTATTATAGTGGTACCTCAGGTTAAGAACTTAATTTGTTCTGGAGGTCCGTTCTTAACCTGAAACTGTTCTTAACCTGAGGTACCACTTTAGCTAACAGGGCCTTCTGCTGCCGCCGTACTGTCACGGCATGATTTCTGTTCTCATCCTGAAGCAAAGTTCTTAACCCGAGGTACTATTTCTGGGTTAGTGGAGTCTGTAACCTGAAGCGCCTGTAACCCGAGGTACCACTGTATTATTATTATTATTTACACATATATAAATTTAACTACACTATATATACTGTAAGTACAGATATTATAACATACCCCTGGAATTTCACCCTGGGTGACACCAGGAATAGCTCTTGGGCAAAGGGGCTTTGCAATGGCTTTTTGCCTCGAGCGGCAAAATGCAGACCCTCCAAGTGTCCCTTATTTTCCAGGGACAGTCCCAGATTTACAGTCCCAGGGACAGTCCCAGATTTACAGAATCTATCCCGGTTTCTGGTTTGATCCCAGAATGTCCTGCTTTCTCTTAGGACATCCCTATTTTCATCGGAGAAATGTTGGAGGGTATGGAGTTATGCAAACCCCAAGCCAAGGAGATAAGTAACTATACAACCTTTAGAAGACATTTGTAGGCAGCTCTGTATAGAGAGGGACGCGGGTGGCGCTGTGGGTAAAACCTCAGTGCCTAGGACTTGCTGATCGTAAGGTCGGCGGTTCGAATCCCCGCGACGGGGTGAGCTCCCGTCGTTCGGACAGCTCCTGTCAACCTAGCAGTTCGAAAGCACCCCTAAGTGCAAGTAGATAAATAGGGACCGCTTTATAGCGGGAAGGTAAATGGCGTTTCCGTGTGCGGCGCTGGTGCTGGCTCGCCAGATGCAGCTTCGTCACGCTGGCCACGTGACCCGGAGGTGTCTTCGGACAGCGCTGGCCCCCGGCCTCTTGAGCGAGATGAGCGCGCAACCCTAGAGTCGGTCACGACTGGCCCTGACGGGCAGGGGTACCTTTACCTTTACCTGTATAGAGAAGTTGTTTAATGTTTTGATATGTTTTTATAGCAAGCCGCCCAGAGTGGCTTGGGCAACCCATTCAGTTGGGCAAGGTATAAATAATAATTATTATTAGTATTAGTACTATTGAATAAAGGTAAAGGGACCCCTGACAATTAGGTCCAGTCGTGACCGACTCTGGGGTTGCGGCGCTCATCTCACTTTATGGTCGAGGGAGCCGGCGTACAGCTTCTGGGTCATGTGGCCAGCATGACTAAGCCGCTTCTGGCGAACCAGAGCAGCGCACGGAAACGCCGTTGACCTTCCCGCCGGAGTGGTGCCTATTTATCTACTTGCACTTTGACGTGCTTTCAAACTGCTAGGTTGACAGGAGCAGGGACCGAGCAGCGGGAGCTCACTCCGTCGCGGGGATTCGAACTGCCGACCTTCTGGTTGGCAAGCCCTAGGTTCTGTGGTTTAACCCACAGCGCCACCTGTCTCCCTCAGTATTATTGAATGGGACGTCTCTATTTTCATCAGAGAAATGTTGGACGGTACGAAAATTTCCCAGGCCATCCCTGCCTCTCACTAAAGGCAACTGTCTAATTCTTAAAAGCAAACACTGGACTTTTAGGAAAATATTACCTGTATGACCTGAGGAATGCAAAGACTAACATGTTGGACCAGGATATAATAAATAATCCCCTCTTCTCCAGTTCTTATGCCACAGAACTGTTCACAAGCAGGACTTAAATACTGATCGCCTATTGTTACTCAGCTCCATCTGCTAGTTAAGTGTGTTCACCATCTGAATATAGAAGCTTCATTGCTGGCTATCACAGCCCATGCTTCTAGAGGGTCTGTTCTCTATGTATAAAATAAATAAATACACAGAAGAGCCATTTATGCCTGCAGTCAGCCTAACATCTTGAGGTTCCCTCGGCTAATGATATGTTAGGTAAAGAAGTGTTTCTTTGGCTTGAACGTCTGCTGCTTTTACACAATTATTCTGCTTGACCGTGGCCCACATTATTATTTGGCAGACACTGGTGACATTCAAACAACATAAAAGAGAACATATACACTTCATGGAGCCGTTGCAAATAATTTCCACTGACCTTAAAGTCATTTCCTTAATTAGCTTTTAAAATGCCTATTCCTGTGTATATTTTTAAAATGCATGTATTTATATATGAGTTGCTGTTTTTCAGTACAGAGCCAGCACAACTTGGCATGCTTTTCCGCTGGAAACAAAATTCCCCTTAACGTTTTAGAAATCCAAACACTGTGGTAACTAAGGAGGTTTTAATAACATGAAACTTCTTTTTTTTAAAAAAAAGAACTATATAAACCTTTCCAACATATTTATAAAGCTTTCCTCTGATTTAAGGATTGTGATAACTGGCAAATCAGACTATTTGTGAACATTTAAGAAATGCCAACACAGGTTACTGAGCCCACATTCTTCCAAAATAATAGCTGTTAGTAGAGCATAAGTCTTAATCTCAGTCGTGAGTTTGAGCCCCACATTGGGCAAAAGATTGCTGCATTGCAGCCACTTGGACTCTTGTGGTCCCTTCCAACTCTACAATCTATGATTCTATGATTAAGATAAAAAATTAAAAAACAAGACTATGATTTGGGGGAGGGTGTGGTGGTGGGGAGACATAGGCTTACGTCTTATCCCCTGAAATGGATCTGGTATGTTGTTTAATGGTGAAACGATTCAGAAACTCTTTTATCACATTTGAATTCAGGAATGCAAGGATGGTTTGTCGAAAGCCATGCGGTCTGTGAATGGAGCAACCAGCTCAGACGTCTTTACATGTGTCAATAATTCATTGTACAGTCGTACCTCGGTCTAAGAACAGTCCTGTTAACAAATGATTCGGGCAACGCATTCCACAAAACCGGAAGTAGGTGTTCTGGCTAGCGAACTTTGCACCGGAAGACAAACAGAAGCCGACTGATGGAAGGGCACCAGCAGCAGGAAGCCTCATTTGGGAAAGCGTGCCTTGGTTTAAGAACGTTTTCGGTGTAAGAACGGGCTTCCGGAACAAATTAAGTTCATAAACAGAGGTCCCACTGTATATCATTTCCCAGAAAGCCTTTACCACTGTACATGTCCACCACATATGGTAAAAAGTACCCTCCTTCTCTTTACATTTCCAACACAATTTTGAACTTGTTTTGTACATTTTAGCAATTTTACTTGGTGTTAGGTACCAACGATACTAAAGAAAATGTTTAAAAACACATTTGTAAAAAAACCAGAAGCCTTTTTATTAGGTATAATAGGTGAAGAGTTACCAGGAGACGATAAAAGGCTTTTTATGTATGCAACGACAGCAGCGAGAATGCTACTAGCCCAGAGCTGGAAGGAAGGAGAAGTACCAGCAAAAGAAGAATGGCAGATGAAACTGAGTATGCGGAGTTGGCGAAACTGACGGGGAAGACCCGAAACCAGGAAGATCATTTATTTACTTAGCTAAAGGGACCCCTGACTGTTAAGTCCAGTCGCGGACAACTCTGGGGTTGCAGCCCTCATCTCGCTCTATAGGCCGAGGGAGCCAGCATTTGTCCGCAGACAGCTTCTGGGTCATGTGGCCAGCAGGACTAAGCTGCTTCTGGGCGAACCAGAGCAGCCAGAGCGGTACCTATTTATCTACTTGCACTTGACGTTCTTTTGAACTGCTAGGTTGGCAGGAGTATTTACTAAAGATTGGCGTAAATTTGTAATTTATTTAAAAGACCACTGTAATCAGTTAAAATCATTGGCAGGGATGTAATGACACTTGCAATGTGGAATTATTTATGGTAATTGGGTGGTGCTGTGGGTTAAACCAGAGCCCAGGGTTTGCCAATCAGAAGGTTGGCGGTTCGAATCCCTCCAACGGGGTGAGCTCCTGTTGCTTGGTCCCTGCTCCTGCCAACCTAGCAGTTCGAAAGCATGTCAAAGTGCAAGTAGATAAATAGGTACCGCTCTGGCGGGAAGGTAAACGGCATTTCCGTGTGCTGCTCTGGTTCGCCAGAAGCAACTTAGTCATGCTGGCCACATGACTCGGAAGCTGTACGCCAGCTCCCTTGGCCAATAAAGCGATATGAGCACCGCAACCCCAGAGTCATCCGCGACTGGACCTAATGGTCAGGGGTCCCTTTACCTAATAGATGGATAAGGGTAAAAGATGCAGCAAATTTAAACTTAAACATGGAACCCATTGAGGGAGCGAAGGAGGCCTGAAGGTTCAAAAGAACCTTGTATTTTAATGTTTGAAGTGATTTTGTTTTATATGTATAAAATTATCAAAAATCCAATAAAAAATACATGTGTCAATAGAGCAGGATTGGGGAAGCAATGTTGGACTCTCATCTCTCAGCCAGCATAGAAAATAAGTCAGGATGGTGAGAACCGTCCAGCAATATTGGGAGGTCCAAGCGATCCCTATTCCCGCAGCTGTCTATTGTACTGACATTGCAAGTTGCAACTGACCATTGCAAAGGGAGGAATGCAGATCCATGGACCTGTTTTTCCAAGAATCAGCATATCTGGCTGCAGTTTATATAGCTTAGTCTCACTGGCTCTTAGCGGGGCTGCTGGAAGCAGAGCTGAAGGAAGACTGTGTCCCAGGGGAAGAGAATAAGAAGCTTTCACTGTCTTCCTCCAAGGCTGCTGACATTCCTTCTGCCTGAGCTGAAATCTTGCCTGCCTTTAGAGATCTGGGGTGGGCCCCCTTTCCCCCCACTGCGTTCACTTCCTCAGAAAGACAGCTGGTATTCAAAGCATCCATCCCCTGCTTCTTCTGATGCCAGACCACCTACAGTTCTCCTTGGGCAACATTCTCAGATTAGGGATGCCCCAGAAGGGGAGGCAACGGGTATCTGGAAGCAGTTGTGTCCCTCAGTTAACTATGAGCACGGTAAGAAAACAACAGGGGCATATTTACTAATGGGTGTATCAATAATTTCCCTGCATCCATTCATTAAAAGCTGCTGCTGCTGCAGCTGCTGGGATCGGCAGGTCAGGTCAGGTCGATCTGGGCCACCTGCAATTCCAGAGTTTTTCCAGAAAAGGTATGTGGAGCTGCGAAAAGTTAATCTGATTTCTTTTTCCATGGAAGAGCTCCGACCTCATGCTATTTTAGTGGCACTCAGGTTGTGCCGCTTGCAAAAGGAGACTTGTTCACCTGAGTCACTTCCAGTGGAAGTCTGCCACAGGAAAATAAATAAATAAATAAATAAATAAATAAAATAATAATACTGTAATAATAATAATTATTATTTATACCCTGCCCATCTGGCTGGGTTTCCCCAGCCACTCTGGGCAGCTCCCAACGGAATATTAAAAACACAGTAAAAGATCAAACATTAAAAACTTCCCTAAATAGGACTGCCTTCAGATGTCTTCTAAAAGTCAGATAGTTGTTTATTTCCTTGACATCTGATGAGAGGGCGTTCCACAGGGCGGGCGCCACTACCGAGAAGGCCCTCTGCCTGGTTCACTGTCACCTCACTTCTCGCAGTGAGGGAACCGCCAGAAGGCCCTCGGCGCTGGACCTCAGCGTCTGGGCTGAACGATGGGGTTGGAGACGCTCCTTCAGGTATATCATCTGAACTCAAGTTTCCCCAGGATTCTTTTTTCTCTTGAATTCTCCTTTGGCTCCTACTTTAAGTTCTCACATTAATGGCTATTTCCCCCTCCTTTTTCATGCCCCCCCACCCAGCTTTTTCTAATTAGACACACAGTGGGTGGCAGGAATGAGGGCACACCAGTAAGAACAGCTGGACAAAACTTCTAGCAGAAGAGCTGGATGTAGCTGAATACAAAACTGAGCTGTCGCCCCTGAAAATTCAGGCACCAAAAATCCATTGAATTTGCAAGATTTGGGGTTCTTGCTTAGATCTCAATCCTCTAAGTGGATGATTCCCCTGGCTGCCAATAGTAGGCAAGTATTCTTAAAGGTGATGAACAAAACACCCTCTCACTCCTCCTACTGATTTTTTTAAAAAATGAACCTAGCGGATAGCAGAAGATGTCCCTAAATTCTTCATTATCTCAGTGCAATTTCACACCGGCCCCTTTGAAAAAGTGGCTGTTCCTTACTCTTCTTGCTTGGATGTCTTTGGCAAAACTGCAGCAATTCTGCTGCAGGAAGTTCTTTTCCACCATCATAAATCATATGCAAGTGAGTGGTACAGGATTTGCAAAATACAGTTTTTTGGAGGGCAATGCCATTTTCACACCTTGGTTAAATTATTATTTTTTAACAACCTGCTTGGGAATGGAGGAAGGCCCTGACCTCTCTACGTCATTTGCCATTTAACGTTCCCATCTTACAAACGGCTGTTTTGCTTGTGGCAATACATAAAGGGGAAAACCCTGTGCGGTCGCTGGGTCCTGCAAGGGACAAAAGATTCTCTGTATGCGAAAAGATGTGTGATTAAAGTCATTAAATCATGGCCCCAGAATGCTACTTGATTATACCAGCTGAGCCAAATGAGAGTCCAAAGAGCTGAAGCCACATGGCACAGATCCCCCCTCCTGCTTTAATTTCCACAGCAACCCTGTGAGGTAGGTCAGTGACTGACTCAAGGTCACCCAGTGAGCTTCATGGCCGAGTGGGGATTTGAACCCTCATCTCCCAGGTAGGACGTGGGTGGCGCTGTGGGTTAAACCACAGACCCTAGGGCTTGCCGATCAGAAGGTCGGCGGTTCGAATCCCCGTGACGGGGTGAGCTCCCGTTGCTTGGTCCCTGCTCCTGCCAACCTAGCAGTTCGAAAGCACGTCAAAGTCCAAGTAGATAAATAGGTACCAGTCTGGTGGGAAGGTAAACGGCGTTTCCGTGTGCTGCTCTGGTTTGCCAGAAGCGGCTTAGTCATGCTGGCCACATGACCCGGAAGCTGTACGCCGGCTCCCTCGGCCAATAAAGTGAGATGAGGGCCACAACCCCATCCAGAGTCGGCCACGACTGGACCTAATGGTCAGGGGTCCCTTTACCTCCCAAGTCCTAGTCCGACACTGCAATCACCACACCACATTGGTATATACTGACTTAATTCCAGGAAGAGATATTTCAAGGACCTGATTATGAAAGGCATTTGAAGGATACTCCACTTTAAAAAAGTAAACACTTTTCACATACTTGCATGCTTTACTTCTGTGGAAGCACAGATTATGATTTTTTCAAAAGGCTTTTCCACGACAGAATGAAGAAACATCATCTCACTGTTGCCATGTAGGTATGTTTTCCCCAAAGCAATGTGCAAAAATTAATTCGCAAGCCAAACATTTTTTGTTTGCAGTCTGCCTGGGTAAGAGGACTTAATCGCCTTTCTTCTTGAGAAGGCGGCCAAGAATGCCACACTAGGGTTGTGTTGTGACTACACACAACGGGCTAAATCAATATTTTTTTGAAATTCTGATAGTTAAGGTGGCCAATGGGCTGGATTCAACTAATAAATCCCATTAGCAAAAGTCCATGCAAGGTAGTAAAGGCAAAAGACCCCTGAGACTTCCTCCCTTGGTGGTTCCCCAACTGGTTTCATAATTTCTCTGTCCAAGTCCATGACATCTAAGTAAAGGTAGAGGACCCTGAGACGGTTAAGTCCAGTCAAAGGCGACTATGGGGTTGCGGCGCTCATCTCGCTTTTAGGCCGAGGGAGCCGGCGTTTGTCCACAGACAGCTTTCCGGGTCATGTGCCCAGCATGACTAAACCGCTTCTGGTGCAAAAGGACCCCGTGACAGAAACCAGAGCGTACGGAAATGCCGTTTACCTTCCTGCCACGGTGGTACCTATTTATCTACTTGCACTGGTGTGCTTTCGAACTGCTAGGTTGGCAGGAGCTGGGACCGAGCAACGGGAGCTCACCCCGTTGCGGTGATTCGAATAGCCGACCTTCTGATCGGCAAGTCCTAGGCTCAGTGGTTTAGACCACAGCGCCACCCACGTCCCTTAAGTATACGACAGGCATTAAGGACACAGAAAGGAGTCCACTCTCTGTGCTTCTTCATGAGTTGCTGCCTGGAATGAGGCAAGCCTAGAGTGACTCATGCAGAAATAAGGCTTCTACGTTTTCACTCACCACACCTTGATGCAGCACAGTGGCCGGCCTCCTCTGAAGGCAGGTAATTCTGCATCTCGACATGAGAAATGACCGGATGAAGCATCCAATCATATGTGACACAAAGATGCAGCAGAATTTCTGGTCACCTGGACAGACTGGCCAGAAAGAGCATTAAGTCATGCCAGAGAGATGAGACCATTTTATTACTGAATTAATTTCTCACTGCCCTCTCACTGCATCTCAGTTTGCCAGTTAAATGAATCCCAATCAAATCCAAGAGGGTTGCAAGCGGCTGAGAGTTTTTATACGCTTAAATCCCCTCCTTCAGTCTATCCAACTTGATCCTTGCTGCGTTGCTATGCAATTTTTATCAACTAATACGGGTGATGTCTATGATGGTGGAGCCTTCATTCAACATACCGCGTAATAATTCAGCAGCGATAAAGCTCTCAATAAATGGGGTTTTTTCCATTTTTTTTAAAGGGCAGATGGTCAAGACCGGATTAAAGTCTGAAGACTACGGAACTACATCACAGGCTTTAACGCTTCAAATTAAAAGACGATCATATTGAAAATAATAAAACTGTGTATGTATTTTAAAAGATTTAATGCTGCACAGGGAGTTTTTGAAATCTCATTTGGGTGACATTTCGGGTGACAGCCTTTGGGGAATGAAGTGTAACAAAAGAAAAAGAAAAAAAGAAAGAATGTGTGACTTGCTTTATTGAGGTGGTCTAGAACCGAACCCACAATATCTCCAAGGTGTGCCTGTATAAGGTTCCCTAACTTAGGGGACTCCCTCTAAGCCTCCTGTTCTATTGCAACTTTAAGAGTACACTATCAATGTTTAAAGCAGAATTAGGAAGAGCTTTCATTTCAACAGCTGGCAGTTAAGGAAATGATCATGTTGTTCAGTGAATCTCAGCATTGTTCAATTAACAATAATGCATGAGAGTCCTTAAATCTGGAGGCTGCCTCGACAGCTGCTAAAATGGCCTTGATGCCTCCATGCGGACTGCGCAGCAGAGAAAAGGAGAGAGGGAAATGAAGTAGTCTTCAATTCGAGCAAACTCTGCTGGTTTCTTTATACTGCAAAGTTAGCAGGAGATCATTACAACACAATACTTGCCAAGCCTACTGACGATTTGGATCTGCAGCCCATGTGGGATAGACTGCATTATTGCTCGTGCACAGATTATGCGAGATTATCCGCACAAAGTCTCACGCTTAAAGAGCTTTTAACACACCAAATCAACGCCACAAGCCTTAGTCGGAAGAAGCAAAGATCACCAGTGTTGAAGCGATGATTCTCCAACATCAGCTTCGTAGAAATGGTCATGTTGTGTGGATGCCTGATTATTGTCTTCCAAAGCAACTACTCTATTCCAAACTTAAAAATGGAAAGGGTAATGCTGGTGGTCAACAAAAGAGGTTTAAAGACTCTCTCAAGGCAAAATCTAAGAAAATGTAGTATAAACACCGACAACTGGGAAACACTGGCCTACGAGCGCTCCAATTGGAGAACAGCCTTTAGCAAAGGTGTCATGGGCTTTGAAGACACTCAAACTCAGGATGAAAGGGAAACATGTGCCAAGAGGAAGGCACAACTGGCAAACTCTCACCATGATCAACTCCCACCCAGAAACCAATGTCCCCACTGTGGAAGGACGTGTGGATCCAGAATTGGCCTCCACAGTCACTTATGGACTCACTGTTATGACGATGTTCATGAAAGACAATCTTACTTGGCTACGAGTGATCGCCGAAGAAGAAAAATGCAAGCATCGAACATACAGGGAGATGCAGCTAGCTGCCCTCAGTGTGCATGTATCAGGTGCTCCTCTAAACAGCTGCATTGGCTCCTAGGTAAAGGGACCCCTGACCATTAGGTCCAGTCATGACCGACTCTGGGGTTGCAGTGCTCATCTTGCTTTATTGGTTGAGGAAGCCGGCATACAGCTTCCGGGTCATGTTGCCAGCATGACTAAGCCGCTTCTGGCCAACCAGAGCAACGCACGGAAACGCCATTTACCTTCCCGCCAGAGTGGTACCTATTTATCTACTTGCACTTTGACTTGCTTTCAAACTGCTACGTTGGCAAGAGCTGGGACCGAGCAACGGGAGCTCACCCCATCGCAGGGATTCGAACCGCCGACCTTCTGATCAGCAAGTCCTAGGCTCTGTGGTTTAACCCACAGCGCCACCCACGTCCCTGCATTGGCTCCTACCTAACACCATATTCCAGGAACGTCTAGGCTCCCTTCAACCCAGCACATAAAAAATTAGGTCAGTGCTATGGTTGGCAATCCTCACTGCAGTTAAAGAACTGGTTGCTCCCTCAGTCTAAACCTTGAGGCTGGCTCAAAACCAACGTTTACGTTGCTTGGCATAGTGGGTTTCTTCTTTGGCGTGAGAGCTTTAGAATACAATGCTTTTGTCACACATGTGTCTACATGAAGCGTTATGGAAGGCTGGTTATCTAGATTTCCCAACCTTGAGACCCCAAGAGAAACGAGAGGGAGAGCGCATGTGAGCCCTCAGGGCACTCCATTTCTCTTAACTACGTTTACGAGGTTGGGAAACATTGTCTGCTTTGTCTTCCTTATGCAATGAAGAATGCCTGCATGAACAGGCACTACATTTATAAATTTCATCAGGACAGAAACGTAGGCTTGTATCCCATGCAGCGCTGTATAAGCATCCCGTCAGAACAAGGGTTTCTGCTTGCACAATGGGACTTTCCCCACCTTTCCCCCGTGTGTGTGTGTGTGTTCTGGGAGTTCCCCCAACCCTTGGGGGCCAATTTGGGGAGGGTGCGGACATGTGCAGGGGGAGGATGAGGGCAACCCCCTCTCGGAAATGGAAGTCCTTGCGATGATGGGGCACAGATAGCACAGCCTGGATAGCTCGGTTGGTCATGCTGAGAACACCAAGGTTGCATCTTCGATCCTTGTATAGGAGAGCTGCATATTCCCTGCATTGCAGGGGTTGGACTAAATGGTCCACGGGTCCCTTCTAACTCTAGGTTTCTATGATTCTATGATCAGAGTTACCTGCAAATTAACAAGGTCTGAAAGCATGTGGGCCACTGGAAACCAACATGGCATCCTCTCGATCAGCCTTTCTCAACTTGTGGGTCCCCAGATGTTGTGGAACTACAACTCCCATCACCCCTAGCTAGCAAGGCCAGAGATCAGGGATGATGGGAGTTGTAATCCAACAACATCTGGGGACCGACAGGTTGAGAACCACTGCTCTAGATCTTGTTGACTTCAGCTCCTATCACCTTAGTCAATTTTCGGACCTATAATCCAAAAACATTTGAACTACTATGGTCATGTTGGCTGGGGCTAATGGAAGTAGTAGTCCAAAATACCGGCTGGAGAGGGTTAGAGGGTTATAGTCAAAAACTTCTGGAGAGCACCAGATTAGGGAAGGCTGCACCATGTCATGTAAAGTGGGCAGAGTTTGCAACACTAAGCTCCATTTGGTCCACAGTGGAGGCAGTGAGAGATTTTACTTTCTTGGGCTCCATGATCACTGCAGATGGTGACAGCAGCCACAAAATTAAAAGACGCCTGCTTCTTGGGAGAAAAGCAATGACAAACCTAGACAGCATCTTAAAAAGCAGAGACATCACCTTGCCAACATAGGTCCGTATAGTAAAACCTATGGTTTTCCCAGTAGTGATGTATGGAAGTGAAAGCTGGACCATAAAGAAGGCTGATCGCCGAAGAATTGATGCTTTTGAATTATGGTGCTGGAGGAGACTCTTGAGAGTCTCATGGACTGCAAGAATAACAAACCTATCCATTCTGAAGGAAATCAACCCTGAGTGCTCACTGGAAGGACAGATCCTGAAGCTGAGACTCCAATACTTTGGCCACCTCATGAGAAGAGAAGACTCCCTGGAAAAGACCCTGATGTTGGGAAAGATGGAGGGCACAAGGAGAAGGGGATGACAGAGGACGAGGTGGTTGGACAGTGTTCTCGAAGCTACCAGCTACCAGTTTGACCAAATTGTGGGTGGCAGTGGAAGACAGAAGTGCCTGGCGTGCTCTGATCCATGGGGTCACGGAGAGTCGGACACGACTAAACGACTAAACAACAACAAGCTACCATCAAAACATTAAGTGCCATCTTGGGCTACTAACCAGTAACTGTTCTTACAAGGAAATGGTCTAGCCATTGATATCACACATTCCAAGCAAAAGGTTCCCAGATTGAATCACAGGTTAGGACTTCTCTAAGAATCACAGGTAAGGACATTCAGTTTTAGGGGCTTGATGAGCACTGCCAGTCAGAAAAGACAAGACTCTGACCCCATATAAGTCTGCTGCTTAGATTCAGACAAAACAAACTTAGCATGAAATACAGCGCCGTTCAACTCCCTGTTCCCATTTGTACACCCGGGTTCTCGATACGCTCCTAAAATATTTGAGATTAGCTTCAATACAGAAAGCTCAGCACAACAGAAAAGTCCGCCTTGGAATAACTTTTGATGCCAAAGGCCAGCAAAAGCATCTCAGGGAAAACTCTAGAGATCACGAGGAATGCAGTCAAAAAAGGAGCTGTAAATAAAGGAAGGTTTTATCAGTTCAAAAATGGAGGGGGAGGGAAAATCTGGCATGAAGAGCAAAGGTAAATCCCTCTGGTTCAAAAAAATATATAGATGCATATAAGCCATTTGTGAGCTCTTTATCCCCACAAATCTGTGGAATCTGAAACCCTTAAAAGCCCCCTGTCTGCATTCCTTGAAATAATAAGGGTTAAACTTAAGTTCAACAGGAAATATGGTTAGATTATCCAAGCATGTTACTGAGAACACTTTAAAGCTACAAGAAACTGATTAAAATCAGTCCTTCCCTTCTGATTGGCCAGGCCAGGAGCAAAGGTTGTGAGATGCTCACCAAGAAACCCGTTAAAATAGCATCCCTCTTGATCTGCCCTCTCATATTGCTTTTTCAATTACCCCAAAGCAATTGCGGTTTTACAACAAAAAAATGAGCAATAAGTTTCCTTGAAGATCGTGCCCAAATATTTTATATCGGTCCAGAGAGGATACCCCTCGCTGAATGTTCATGGCCAAGGAATCTTGCAACTGAAACTGAAGGAGGAAAAGCAAAAAGCAAATGCAAAATCTAGGCATTCACCCCCAATATTACCTGTATGCCGTCATAGGCCCATTAGCCCATAAGCAATCTGGCTGAGGGTATGCCTTTCAAGTCACATATCACATCCAAAAACCCTTTACTGCAATGAATGGAGTTCTGCTTCATTTATTCCTTTGAAAACCCAACTCTTGGCCTGATACTCTGCAGTTGGGAAGGGAAACATCATTGAATGGCAGCATAACCCTATTGCCCTGACCACCCAGTGCCAACAGACTTATGCTAGGGTTTCCAATATGGCATCTACAGACAAGGACCGGAAGTTGGCACCAAATGACCCCACAGTTTGGTGTTACATTTGAATGGGTATGAAAACAAGTTCCATTATACCTTGATTCTCACCACCAGTTCGCCTTCCTTGCACCTTCCAGCAAGCCAGCAGGGAGGTGCTAAACAGCTCACCGTTTCCTTTAAAGGGTCAGGTATATATGTACGTGTATATATTAAAATAGGACGTGGGTGGCGCTGTGGGTTAAACCACAGAGCCTAGGACTTGCCGATCAGAAGGTTGGCGGTTCGAATCCCCGTGATGGGGTGAGCTCCCGTTGCTCGGTCCCTTCTCCTGCCAACCTAGCAGTTTGAAAGCACGTCAGAGTACAAGGAGATAAATAGGTACCACTCCGGCAGGAAAGTAAATGGTGTTTCCCTGCGCTGCTCTGGTTCGCCAGAAGCGGCTCAGTCATGCTGGCCACATGACCCGGAAGCTGTACACTGGCTCCCTCGGCCCGTAAAGCAAGATGAGCGCCGCAACCCCAGAGTCGGTCACAACCGGACCTAATGGTCAGGGGTCCTTTACCTTTATATATTAAAATAATTTTCAAAGCAGTCCACAGATCAGCAGATGCTGCAGACAAAACCAGAGAAAGGTGTTATGTTATGTGAGATTCTGAACTCGGTGTTTGGTTTACCTTGAGAAATCCTCTTTAGAATCCAGCTGTGATTGCAGGATGCAACAACTGGAAAGGATTAATCATGCATCATTTACTTATTTCAGGATACCAGGTCAGGGTGTTTTTAAAAGATTGGAAGCATTGGTTTCATCCTGATTCTAGTTTTCTCCATTTCCCAATCTTTCTACAGTAATGTGCCTCCCCCAACCTACCCAGCCTGTTTCTTGTATAAACAGAGAGCCATCAATTTTCCATAAATATACCACAACATTATACAGTAGTACTTTGGTTCTCAAACACCTTGGTTCTAAAATGTCTTGGTTCCCAAATGCCAAAAACCCAGAAGTAAGTGTTCTGGTTTTCGAATGTTTTCTGGAAGCCGAGCATCCAATGCGGCTGTCGGTTTTTGTTTCCGGGTTGCCTGCACCAATCAAAGTTTTCAGAAGTCAAACGGACTTCCGGAATGAATTAAGTTTGGTGCTTTTGTTATTTATTTTGTGTTTTTGTTTTTGAGGCTTTTTCGGTTAATTTGTTTTTGTGACTGTGTGGAACCCAGTTCAGCTACTGATTGATTGACTGATTGATTGATTGATTGATTGATTGATTGTGTGACTGTGGAAATGGATAAAAGCCCCTCATCCAAACCATGACTATCATCAAAGTGGAAAAAATTAATTTTGATTTTTATCATCTACAGTACTGACTTATTTATTTTAGAGTACAGTACATTGATTGTTGCTTTCATTTTATGGATCAATGGTCTCGTTAGTAAAATTCATGTTAAATTGCTGTTTTAGGAGTTCTTTTTAAAAGTTTGGAATGGATTAATCCATTTTGCATTACTTTCTATGGGAAAGCAAGCCTTGGTTTTGGAACAGACTTCCAGAACGGATTAAGTTTGAGAACCAAGGTGAGACTATAATGTAAGATTGCACTGTAGGCTTATCTGTCTCTATGGCTGCAACGAGATCATATGGAACATATGTGGCTTCTTGCAGTGTCTATTTCCAGTCCATGTTTCACAAATCCAGTAATCTACCCTCCTTCTGCCAACACCCATATTTTCTTTTGCATTCTTACATTCTACTTCCTTTACGGTACTCTTTAATTATGCTTTCCAGAAGAGACAGGCAAGCAAAACAAATACAGTGGTACCTCGGGTTAGAAACACTTCGGGTTACAGACTCCGCTAACACAGAAATAGTACCTCGGGTTAAGAACTTTACCTCAGGATGAGAACAGAAATCGAGCGGCGGCAGCAGTGGGAGGCCCCATTAGCTAAAGTGGTACCTCAGGTTAAGAACAGACCTCTGGAACGAAGTAAGTTCGTAACCGGAGGTACCACTGTATATAAAAGGGTTCAGAACTACAGACACCAAATTTTCATTAAGTCACGTTCTACTAATCAGCAATAAATCTTGCCAAAGTATGCATGTCCCAATCCGCAAAAGCGACCTGGCTTGCAGTTACTTGAAATGCAAAACTAATATCCCTTAAGACATGTGTTGCTATTGTACAACTCTTAAGAAACCCTACCTATCATTTATTATTTTATAGGAGGCTGGTTTCCTTGTTGAGGTACCTGTTATTCTGGTCGCACTCTTTACAGCTCTCTTCAAATAATTGCCAGATCATATATATTAAAAGCAAGGTGCTTGATCTACAAGCTAGTCATTTGGGTGCTTGGAATGGAATTAATTCCTATCTGCACCTTTAATTTTGGACTGCAGGCTAGTCTAATAACAATCGCTTATCTTCTAGGCAACATCTCACTACAGCGGAGGAGGAAATTGGGTTGCAGAACCGCTTTTGCTTCCTTATTTCCTGACTTGCCTAATTTTTCTGAGTCGGCATCTGAATAAAATAAAATACTGAAAGGACAGTGCCCAGACTTCCTATCCTGTAGCAGATTCATGCACAACACAAAATGCAACACTTTAGCACATAGGAGTGAGTATGTAAACGTTTATCCCATCCTTGCTGCAGAACAAAGTACTTATTCTTCCAGCAGCTCAAGCCTCACTCGTTTAAGTATCTGCAAAATGGAAAAAAAATTATATTGACCCAATCTCTTTATTTCAAGTGCTCTTGTGCACATTCGGAAACATGGTCAGCATGACTAAGCCGCTTCTGGCAAACCAGAGCAGAGCACAGAAACACCATTTACTTTCCCACCAGAGCGGTACCTATTTATCTACTTGCATTTTGACATGCCTTTGAACTGCTAGGTTGGCAGGAGCTGGGACAGAACAACGGGAGCTCACGCCGTCGCAGGGATTCGAACTGCCAACCTTCTGATCGCCAAACCCTAGGCTTAGGTTTAGAGCACAATGCCACCCACATCTAAGACCGAGATAAAGTTCGCAAACCGGGAAGTACTTCCGGTTTTGCGGAGTTCGTAAACCAAATTGTTCGTAACCAGGGCTGTTCTTAAACCGAGGTACCACTGTATTCTCCTTTATTTCACATAACAAGGTCTGGCCACATACCACATCATATGGTAAACCTCTGTGAACTGCATACAACTTCAGAAATAAGGTGCGTGTGTAACATGACTGCACATACACACATGCGCTCTCTCACATACATACCCTTTGAACACAGTAAACAGGCAAAAGGGTTATTTTCCCCGATATACTAGTTTCTAATGTTAGATGGTCTCATCCACTCCAGACAAGAGCCAGCTGTGCTAACACTAGCTATGGAGGCTGTCTTCTACGCATGGCAACTAGCAACTCTCTTCACATCTTTTAGCAGGGACCATATTGTCTTCCTTGCTTGAAAACCTTCCTCTGGAAAAAAAAAATCTAAGAACTTTCATAGCAACTTCTCCTTCTCCCTGCCTGCCTGGCTGACTCACACAGCATCCTTTTTTATCTCACTGGCCTTGGAGGGATTTAAAATGTTTAGACGATCAAATACGATGTAAATATTGTTGCCTTTTATCCAGAGGTTAACTTGATTTGGCTAAGGAGAAAAAAAGTTACTCCCCTGGATCTTGCGGTCGGTAGTTGTCACAAAAATATAACATACCACTGCAGAAGCGAGGAAAAAACATTGCTGATGTCTACAAATTCCATGTTTTTGTAACCGTTTCCTGTATTTTATAAGGCGCATCTCAGCTCCTCCAGAAATAAATTAGTCCAAAAATAAAAAAGCCTGTGATCTTTTTTGAATGTACGCATGTTTTCCAACTCATCCCAAATGGCACCTTAAACCTATGTTATGGGCGCGACAACGGACTGTCTAGGCACGCTTTTTTATAACAGGAATACAAAGTTGAAAATGAATGAACTGCAGTTAAAATATTGTGCTCATTTTTCACATGGTCCAGTCCTTCCCTCGCCCACCCCCCTAATATTCTTAAGAGGGTCTCTTCTCCAGTCTTCAGAGAGTATAAGGAAGTGGAGAGGCAGGAAAAGAACCTCCTTTCCTTCCACTCTGCAGTTTTAATTCGAAATCTCAGGCGCAGTACTGCGCCCAGAGCTCAGAAACTGCTTGTGCTAATGAAATTCCCTGTCGCAAAATGCACACAGAACTATGGGAGTTTTGAACACTGATTAGCATATATTTGACACTGATGACAGGTGCCCTCCCTCCACTAACTTGTCACAAAAGTAGTAAAGAGCATTGTTTGAATACCAAGGTGTTTTGCAATTAGTAAGTTTTTGAGAGTCTGCCTGCATAAATCATGATTCCCCATCTGTGTACAAAACTGAATTAAAATGAAAAGAAGGTTAGCTTTTGGATTCAATACTTTTTACAAAGTTTATATTTCACCAAAACACAAATCTTCAAAAGGTAGTTTTTGAAAGCCATTAAAATGAACTCAGCCGGTAAACTGGAAAAGCACTAATGGGCACCGAGTGGGAAACTGTGAGAATAAGTATGTCTCTCCAACACATAAATTTAATATACTTAATTCAATAATAAATAAAAATTACATTACGGACATTTCCTTAAACAAACACTTTGGGCCACTTTGGGGATGAATAAAAGGACTGCTCTTCACCAGCAAGAAGAAATTTCATTGGAGTCATTACAGATACAAATTCATCTCCTTCTGAAACCTCAAAGCAATTCTTTAAAGCAATGAAAATGCAGTCTTCAGAACTCAAAGTGACTTTTGGAAAATTAATTAAGAGTTTTCCTGTGAAAAGATGACTTATTGAGCCAACATAAAACTGACTTTTCCATCAGCTGCAATTAATTTGGAGTTTACTCAACTAACTGCCCTTCCCGCAATGTTTGCGTATGCAAATAGAGTTGCTAAAGAACTCTAATTTAATATTAGTGGTTTGCAGTAGTCAGGATTGTTCTGAAGGGGCCCAGCAGAAACAAAGAGAGACTTATGCATCCCTCTTAAGTCAGCACTAATGAATGGGGCCTCCCGAGTATAAATTACAGGTCAGCTTAACAACCACCTTTTAGAGTCTCACCCTCGCTATCAAAATATTTACAGCAGGCAATTTAAGGACTCACGTGTATTCCTGCTTCATTGTGAACAGGCTGCTCTCAAAAATTACAGGTGCGGCTGGTCTTGCTAGAGCAGCTGTTTGCTTTCAGCTAAAGAAAATGGGGTTCAAGCCTTTCCTGGCACATTTTAGATCTTACGCAGGCTTAAGAGGCAAAATGCTTGCAATTAACATGTCACAGTTTGCAACCGCTGGACAAAAGATCATTGTGTAACCACTATTTGTGTTTTTCCTACTGGGGAGAGGGGCCATTATGGGCAGGGAGACAAAGACTGTTTTGGCACTCGAATTTGAGGGATAAGCTACCAGGAGGTTTCCTACGCAAACTTCAGTGAAATGACTGGGACCCAAGCAGGTACATAAAGCTAACGCAATCCACAACCCATTGGGTGATGTAGGGAGGAATTGGACAGTACAGTGGTACCTTGGTTCTCAAACATAACCTGTTCCGGAAGCTCGTTTCAAAACCAAAGCGTTCCAAAACCAAGGCACGTTTTCCCATAGAAATTAATGCAAAATGGATTAATTTTTAAAAACAACCCCGCAAACAGCAATTTAACATGAATTTTACTATCTAATGAGACTACTGATCCATAAAATGAAAGCAATAAACAGTGTACTGCAGTCACACAAACAATCGATCAGTAGCTGAACAGGGTTCCACACAGTCACAAACACAAAACAAAAAAGAGCCGCAAAAACAAAAATTCAAAATAAATAGCAAAAAGAGACAGACTTCAGCGTAACACTCAAAACGGAAGTGTGGCACTCAAAATGGAGCACGTTCGGCTTCTGAAAAAAGTCCGCAAACCGGAACACTTACTTCCGGGTTTGCAGTGTTTGGGTTCCAAGTTGTTTGAGTACCAAGGCGTTTGAGAACCAAGGTACCACTGGAGTCATGACATGGCACCTGGCAGTTATTGGCTACACTGGCAGCACCACAGAAGGATGGGATGAGCAGAAGGACCCAGAAGAGGAAAAGGAAGCAGGGGCCAGAGAAAGTACAGTGGTACCTCGGGTTACATACGCTTCAGGTTACATACACTTCAGGTTACACACTCCGCTAACCCAGAAATAGTGCTTCAGGTTAAGAACTTTGCTTCAGGATAAGAACAGAAATCGGGCTCCAGCGGCTTGGCGGCAGCAGGAGGCCCCATTAGCTAAAGTGGTGCCTCAGGTTAAGAACAGTTTCAGGTTAAGAACGGACCTCCGGAACTAATTAAGTACTTAACCCGAGGTACCACTGTAGCAACACAAGGGAAGGGGGAATGCGTTAAGTGATAAGAAGTAGCGGACCACAGAAAAAAGGGGAGAGGCTGGAGTGTAAGTGTGTGAAAGAAAACTGGCAGAAGATTCTGCCAGTGAAGCAGGAAACCGCAAGATGCAAGGAGCTACACTCCCACCAGGTTTTCTCGTTTTCATTTCCAACTGAGCATGCTCAATTCTCAAGCAGGGCTGCCCCTTGGTTTGTTTCATTTGATTCACTTTTACAGCCTTCTTTGTTCCCCTGAACATGCAAACACCTTCCTCCTCTTGTTTCTTAGAGTCCACTTTAGGTTCCATTTCAGCTGACGTTAAATCACCTGAGTTCTTTCTTAGAGGGAGTAATGTGCAAGCAGCAGAGCTGCTGCACCCTGCAGAGTTAAGACGCAGGTGGCGCTGTGGTCTAAACCACTGAGCCTCTTAGGCTTGCCGATCAGAAGGTCGGCGGTTCGAATCCCCACGACTGGGTGAGCTCCCGTTGCTATGTCTCAGCTCCTGCCAACCTTGCAGTTCGAAAGCACACAAGTGCAAGTAGATAAATAGGAACCACTGCCTGAAAGCTAGATGAGCGCCACAACCCCATAGTGGTAGAGGATATTATAGTTCTGTTTTTAAACCAGCACTTCCATGGAAACCTGGGAAGTCCTTAAATAAGTCTTACTGGGTTCAGTGGGGTTTAGTGTGGGTGGTGCTGTGGTCTAAACCACTGAGCCTCTTGGGTTTGCCTATCAGAAGGTCGGTGGTTCGAATCCCCGCAACCGAGTGAGTTCCCGTTGCTCTGTCCCAGCTTCTGCCATCCTAGCAGTTCAAGAGCACGCCAGTGCAAGTAGATAAATAGGTACCGCTGTGGCAGGAAGGTAAACGGCGTTTCTGTGCACTCTGGTTTCCGTCATGGTATCCCGTTGCACCAGAAGCGATTTAGTCATGCTGGCCACATGATCCAGAAGGCTATCTGCGGACAAATGCCGGCTCCCTCGGCCTGAAAGCGAGATGAGCGCCACAACCCCATAGTTGCCTTTGACTGGACTTAACCGTCCAGGGGTCCTTTACCTTTTTTATCTGCAGAGTTAAGCAATCAGATAGCGAGTTTGGAAATAACTAGTCAAATCACTGGCTATAAGCCAATAGCTCTTATAACCTGGCCCTCCAGACATTATTGGATGCTCATTTGCCCCAGCCAGCAATGATCAGTGGTCAGGAGTGATACAGTCCAGAGTCATTCAGAGGGGCAGAGCTTCCCCATCCTTCCCTAATTCCGCATTTCATGGTCATAATTTGTTTCTGGCACTGCAACCCTAGGCATTTTATTTTTTTTACTCAAAATGATTCTGCTGCACAGCTCTTCAGTGAGATTGAGATTTAAGTAAGGGAACATCCTGCATTTACAGGAAAGGTCCCCTTCCTGAGTTATTTAGCACCAAATAACTGCACCATCACTGGATTTTTAAAAAAACAGCAGCCATGCCCTTTCCTCCGCACGTTCGCAGTCTTAATGCGGACCTTTGTTTATTTTTCTCTAAACCACAATTCAGTTCTGCTGGATAGCACCAGCAATTCTTCCTTATGCAAATTGGAAGACATAGTAATTTGGCTCTTGTTTAAGCCAAGCCATATGTTTCTGTGACACCCAAAGCACTGAACAATAAACCTGATCCCGCAGCCATAGGAATTTTGTAACTGTGCTTAACATTTGAACAGATGACAACAATCATGACACAGAGATGCTGGCAGGGGGAGGAGAGCCGGAATGGTTTATTTTGTGTGAACAACTGAAACGTGCCCTCAATCGCTTAAAGAGCATTTAAACTGCAGTCTGTGTACATCTGCTTTAATCTTAACACAAAAGCAACTCCGCTCTCTTTAACGCACACATAAGAAAAGCACAAGAAAAGGAACAGATGGGGGGTTTCTTTTCCAGAAAACCTACACAAAGGATGGAAGTTTTAACTATTTGTATGAGTAAACACTCAGTGCATTTGCTAGCACCAAAGGATAGAATATAGATTAGGCAAAGCAATAGGTTAACATGGCAAACTCAAGTTGCTGAAAGAGCTTTCAAATTTCACAGAACCCTTGAGCAGCAATCCTGTGAACACTCAGTGGCATTTACTTCTGAGTAGACATGTAAAGGCTTGAACTGTAGACAGTGGGGGGGGGAGAGGGTAGTGCCATCTATTTTCATAGCACTATAACATAAGCAAAGAAGTCTGTCTTGATGAGTTTTCGGGTTAAATATGACATTAAAACTCTATGAAATTTGAAGGGCTGCTTGTTTATTGAATTATTAAGGCCATCCTTTCCCCCCAAGGACCTTAGGAGTAGAATTTGTGATGATCCAAATACAGTGGTACCTCAGGTTACATACGCTTCAGGTTACATACGCTTCAGGTTTCAGACTCCGCTAACCCAGAAATAGTGCTTCGGGTTAAGAACTTTGCTTCAGGATGAGAACAGAAACAGCGGCAGCAGGAGGCCCCATTAGCTAAAGTGGTGCTTCAGGTTAAGAACAGTTTCAGGTTAAGTACGGACCTCCAGAACGAATTAAGTACGTAACCTGAGGTACCACTGTAGCAATCTAGGGAACCTTCATGGATGATTCTTTGCACCCAGACTCAATATACTGACTGCACCACCCCGGGTCACTTAGGGACAGTATTTGTAACGCCAGACACAGGTGGTCCATTAAAATTATCATTTGCTTTTTTTCCATCCACAAGCCTGATTGAATTGGACTAAGGCTCAGAACTATGCACAGTGATGTCACTGCTTCTTCTTTACATATGAGGATGCTTCAATGCACCCGTAAAATGAGAACAGGGTGCTAATTTGGGGGGCAAAGACCGAACAGGTAAGGAGTACTGAGCCTTAGTATTGGTGCTCCTTTTCCAGGTGTTCTCTGGTGCCTGGCCAGAGAATGGAGAGTGTGCCAGGTGGAGGAGCCAACCCTAGCAACTGCCTGCATCCCTCTTTAAATAGCACCCCAGCCTCTGTTTTACATATGAATAGGGGAGAAAACTATGCTTAAAGACACAGGCCTGCTGCTGCTAATTTTAAGGCAAATTAGTTTGGGCTTAACACCTGAAGAGGTGTGATTTGTAAGATAAAAGGAGCATTTGTAAAACAAAACAAAAAACCAAGCTATCAAATCAACTGCCATCCTTTATTTTGCTGTTGGGTCATTTCCATTTTTGTTTAGGATTTTAAGGTAAGGTTAAAGGCCAGAGAGAAAGATAAATTTTAAAAATGCAAATACACTGGGAGGGCAGGATATATATCTTTTGAATGAATAAATGTAAGTAAAAGCAAGCCCCAAGTTGCAGACATTTAAAAGGTTGATCACTACTACTAGATTCTGGTAGTGGTATATAAAGATCAGAAATGAGCAGCCTCCATCCTTGACACAAGTGGATTTTTTGGCAATATGCTACATGTGGCCGACAGCTCTTTGTGTGATGCTCACAAGGTAATCTACAAGGACAGAATAGAAGGCAAAGGAATACAAGCACAATGCAGGACTTCTAAGCTAGGAAGAGCAATTGGATTTAGTTCAAAGAAACTGAAGGGGAAAATAATAACCACAAAACCCGACAGGACCAGTCCCTTTCCTTTGTCCTCTTCCTTCCCAATGATCCCTCCAAGGTCTTGACCTCACAAGTTGGGAAGTGATGAACAGGCCTTTTCATATCCTGCAAAAGCTATTCTGAAACACTATACAAAGCCTAGAAGGTACAAAAAGTTGGGTCAGTCTCACTAACTGTGAAGAACATATGTTCTTGGCCATTGTTACATGGATCTGATTCTCCAAGCAAAGCCCAGCTAACATCTGCTGTTTTCTCTCACACACCATGGTGCCCGATACTTTGGACTTTTGACAACCTGCCTGGAGGTGTAAATAAGATAAACTGGGGTACTGAACCACACGCACAACCCTTAAAAGCTTCTAGCATTTATTCCCCACTTGATCTAAGCTTTCAGCCCAAACAATACAGCGAAACTCATCTTGCCAAGCTGGCCTACTGAATAACTTGCCAACTTTTATTTGATTAATTACAGTGGTGCCCCGCAAGACGAATGCCTCGCAAGACGGAAAACTCACAAGACGAAAGGGTTTTCTGTTTTTTGAGTTGCTTCGCAAGACGAATTTCCCTATGGGCTTGCTTCGCAAGACGAAAACGTCTTGCGGGTTCTTGTGAGTTTGTTTCCTTTTTCTTAAAGCCGCTAAGCCGTTACAGTAATAGCCGCTAAGCCGCTAAGCCGTTAAAAGCCGTTTGGTGTGTTTTCTTGGATTTCTTTGCAGTACAGTATGTACACTTTGATGATTTTTAAATGCTTTTCTGTCATGTTTAGAAACTTAAAGTATGTGCTACTTTAAAGAGAACTTAATAAACTCTTTTTGTACCAAATTTGGCTTTGTTTGGACTTTTTTTGACCATAGGAACGCATTAATTGATTTTCAATGCATTCCTATGGGAAACCGTGCTTCGCAAGACGAAAAACTCGCAAGAAGAAAAAACTCGCGGAACGAATTAATTTCGTCTTGCGAGGCACCACTGTACTTCTTACCCCATGCTTCCTTCAAGGAGCTGAGAGAGTGTGGGGCTCAAAGTTCAACATTACCCCTTTTATTGCCCCCTCATTTTATCTTCACAATCACACTCCCAAGGTCAACCAGTGGGCTCCAATTGAGCGGAAATTTGAACACGGGCTTTTATCTATATAATTGTTGATACTGGGTAGCTGGTAAAGGTAAAGGACCCCTGGAAGGTTAAGTCCAGTCAAAGGTGACTATGGGGTTGCGGCTCTCATCTCGCTTCAGGCCAAGGGAACCGACATTTGTCCACAGACAGCTTTCCGGAACATTTAAAGAGAGCTCTGTTTAGGGAAGTTTCTAATGTTTGATGTTTTATTGTGTTTTTAGTATCCTGTTGGAAGCCACCCAGAGTGGCTGGGGGTGGGCCAGGCCAGGTGGGTGGGGTATAAATAATAAAGTATTATATTATGATGATGATGATGTGGCCAGCATGACAAAACCGCTTCTGGTGCAACAGGACACAATGACGAGTGCCAGAGTGCACAGAAACACCGTTTACCTTCCAGCCACAGGGGTATCTATTTATCTACTTGCACTGGTGTACTTTTGAACTCCTAGGTTGGCAGGAACTGGGACAAAGCAATGGGAGCTCATTCCATTGCGGGGATTCGAACCGCCAACCTTCTTATCGGCAAGCCCAAGAGGCTCAGTGGTTTACCTTTCTGAAATCCACCTTTCTTCAAAAAAGAGAAATTTAGTAGTAAAGGTGTTTGCTAGGTATGAGACGAGGTGGAAATATTAGCATCACAGTGACGAGGGAAACCAAAGCAGGAACAACTGCAATACCTTGATTTAACAGCACAGTTTGGTGCTCTGGCAAAGCATGCTGCATTCTGAGCAGATAGTGTCAAATTCCCAGCCACTTTAGGCCCTTTCCCAAATAGCTGCTATTCCCTCCACAGCTCTCTCTTGTATGTCTAGGTTGACAATTTGAGGGCTGTATAGCCTTTCATTGGGACAGGGAAAACAGTGGTTGGACTCCTAACTCTCTTCAGCCCCAGGCACCATGGCCAACCATCAGGAACGATGGAAGCTACAGCCCAGCAACTTCTGAAAGACCACAGACTAGTCCCCCTGCTCCATGGCTACCGGATCTGCCTAGATAAGGTAAAACGAGAAGTGAACCTCAAAAGCAGTATCTACTTTCGTAATGTGCACAATTTTTTTGGCAAAGGGTGTTTAAGGAGATAACAGAAATCACTGGGTTAAAGCTGACCCAAAGTAGCTGTTAATGATAAATTAACATGTGCCATTAAGGTAAGACAGGGAATATGCAGCAGAAATTATTTTGAGGATATATGGAAGGTGTGTTTGTAGAATTTGTTCTGTTAAAACGGAAAGGGGTCAAACCATCGCAAGATTTTGGGAGGTTGGATAGTTACAATGGAATGGTCTCATGGGTGGGGTGCCCATTTTTATTCTTTTTATGATGATTAATTTGTCAAAATAAAAATAAAATAAAATAGCAAAAAAAAGTAGTATCTTAAGGAGATGACTCTATGACTTTTAACAAAATATCTCCAAATGCTCATGCCTTGAAGGGTCTCCCTCAAGGTTTGCATTCACACAAGACTTGGCATCATGGGTGCCTGTTGCCACCATCTGCTTGCGAGCACCATCCCCGACAAAAGCGAATTCACAAGAAAAAAAGAGGCCGGGCTCTCCCGAACAATTAACTTTATTTCCCCCTCCCTCACCCGCTCCCACAAATCCCCACCTGATATATAAATATGCAGCGATTTCAAGTTAATAAGATGTCACTCTGGCTGAGCGGAAACATTTTAAGTTCAATTCCCAAGGAGAAAGAAAGCTGAGGTGGAGAAAGGGAGAATCTACAGGTGTCTCTTATTTAAGGCAGAAGATCCCGGGACTATGTCCCCACTTTGCAATGCACAGCTATGAATGACTTCTTTGTTAAGTGAATTCAGGGGAGGGTTTTTGAATGACAAGCTCTTTCCGAGTGATACTTACCATCTGTGGTTTGGGGGGCGGGCGGGAATTGTGCATGCAAACACTCTCATTCTCACTCACACACAAGAGTACATTTCTGAGATATTATGTCTCTCTCAGCTGCTTCCATTTAGACGGTCTGGCTTCGAAAGGGTCCGGCCCCACCATTGCTTTCTGTCCATTAGAAGACATAATTTTAAGCATTCTTGCAGTTTGATGTTACAGATGCTAATCAGGTTGTGGTCATCGACTAGACCCCCAACCAAACTGCGGCAAGTTATTCCATACCGGAGTTATTTTCTTTTGAGTCAGATCTTGTTATATTCTCAGAGCGAAGGGTGTATATTCCCCACCCCCACCCCCTTCAGAGAGACGGAAAGAGAAAACCCATTTCAGAAATCCTGTTTCATTATGTAGCTGCTGAAAACAAAATACCTACAAAAAGGAAAAGAAAAGCAAGCTATCTTTGACATTATGCATACAAACAAACTCTGGGTGCCAGGAACAGAACTATTGTATTCTCTGAGGAAAGGCGGGATAGAACATCTGCTTTGAATGTTCTTAGAAGGTTCTATGTTCCATTTCCAGACAAGGCTGAAACTTCTAGGTCAGGCATTCTCAGCCTTGGGTTGATGGACTACAACTCCCATCATCCTTAGCCAGCATGACCCGTGGTCAGGGAAGATGGAAATTGTAGTTCAAAAACATCTGGGGACTCAAAATTGAGAGAGCCTTCTCTAGAAGCACAAATAGGTTGTATTTAAGGTAACCTCAGGCGACTGTCCTATGAACACGAAAAAAGGTAAAAGGGTAAAGGACGCCCGGACGGTTAAATCCAGTCAAAGGCGACTTTGGGGTTGCGGCGCTCATCTCGCTTTCAGGCCGAGGGAGCCGGCGTTTGTCCACAGACAGCTTTCCAGGTCATGTGGCCAGCATGACTAAACTGCTTCTGGTGCAACGGGGCACCGTGACAGAAACCAGAGCGCACGGAAATGCCGTTTACCTTCCCGCCAGAGTGATACCTATTTATCTACTTGCCCTGGTGTGCTTTTGAACTGCTAGGTTGGCAGGAGCTGGGACAGAGCAATGGGAGACCACTCGGTTGCGGGATTCAAACCACCGACCTTCTGATCGGCAAACCCAAGAGGCTCAGTGGTTTAGACCACAGCGCCACCCACATCCCTATGCACACTAAACCCCACTGAACCCAGTAAGACTTATTGAAGGACTTCCCAGGTTTCCATGGAAGCGCTGCTTTACAAAACAGAACTATAATATCCACTATCAGAAGAATGATTTAAGACCGGAGACTAAAATTTCTCAAAGGATTTCATTTTAGAAGCAAACCACATTTGTTGCAAAATCCAGTATAATTCTGGCTGCTCATCCTGCATAGGCTGCCACTGCCATATTCCCCAGAGTGAGGATTCAGGGTTTTTTTTTCTTGTACAGTATTATGGGCCAAAACCTCTGTCAGTTAAAAATGATAGCCACACTCTCCTGGTTTCATAATACAACATACAGGTCTGCAAATAAGAATTTAAAAGTTTCTGTTTCTTTACTTATACAAATAACGTGAGGTATATATCAGTAACCGCGATATAGATCAGTAACTTCGTAAGGTATATATATCAGTAATGGCCCTCCAAGCGTGTGGCTGCCATTGTTTTTTTAAAATGTAAAGCCATAAACATTATTTTTTTCATGCAGGACAATTGATTCACTAAGTAGGCTGCCAACAAAAATTACTACAGCAACTTCCTTTGTAGAGAGAAGGAGAAATTGGAAGTCCTTTTATAAATAATAGCAACAATAATTTTTTTATTTTATTTTTCATTTGATTTGATTTTACAAGTGTAGAATTATAACAAAACAAAATACACATCCATCGACGCAATGGTGATGCCCCATGTTATTGTCAGTTCAACCCTTACTTTCACAAAATAAATTTGGCTGATTTTTTTTTTTGCTAGATAATCCAGTTGCTGCATCAACACTTCCAAAATGCCATGCTAATCTCAATTTTATTCTCAAGCCAACAACCGCCTTGCAAATTCTGAGAACCCCATTTCCAAAACAGTACAGTACTTTGATTAAACTTTTGTGTTTATCAAGTAGTCTTCCTGTTGCAAACCTCCCTAGCAATGAAATCGAAGGCTGGACTGGCATGATTCACCCAACCGTCTGAACCCTGGTCTGCCTAACTGAGCCTTCCATTTTCACACATTTACCGTAAAAATTGACAATATTAAGATTAGAACTGGATGCTAACCCACCAGGTCCATTTCATCAAGCCTCCAGCAAAAGGCAGTTGTTTGTAGGAAACTAACCTTGGCGACAGGACTGAAGGCTGTTATGTATTCAGCTACGTTGCTGAAAGGCAGATAAGTTAATATCAAGACCCTGATATGGTTCTGTTTTCAGCAAAGAGAACATCTGTCCTGTTATCAGCTCAGCTGAAGCTTTCAACATCCCACTCCACAATATCCCCTCGCCAAGAACAAACAGCTGAAACGGACTCAGGAGTTTGCAACTGCAGAAAAGCTGAATTTGCAAAACAAAAAAGCCTAGGAAAGCTAAAGTGTGCTGCAATACAATTTAGAAGACCAACGTAAGAGAGGGAGAGGGAAGCGAAACTGTATTATTGCTAGGCTTGAACTGAAGCTGGTCATGCATTGTTTCCACTTTCCTTCCAACTGCCCCACAACCAAGGACAGCAAGCTTTCAATGCCGATGGCCATTCTGACTTCCCAAGGAACAAGAAGGCAGATTCCGGAGATGCTACCTCCTGAAGGTTAAATGTCAACATAAAATGAAAAACCTAAAAATCAAAACCTTTCATAAACAGCACCAAGCTGCTGAGGCTTATGTTCAGGAAACCTTCTGAAATGGTTGTTCGTTTTCATCCTCTGTGTTTGATGAGCATAAGGTAAACGTAAAGGGGACCCCTGACCATTAGGTCCAGTCGTGACCAACTCTGAGGTTGCGGCGCTCATCTCGCTTTATTGGCCGAGGGAGCCGGAGTACAGCTTCCGGGTCATGTGGCCAGCATGACTAAGCCGCTTCTGGCGAACCAGAGCAGCGCATGGAAACGCTGCCGGAGCAGTACCTGTTTATCTACTTGCACTTTGACGTGCTTTTGAACTGCTAGGTTGGCAGGAGCAGGGACCGAGCAACGGGAGCTCACCCCGTCACGGGGATTCGAACTGCCGACCTTCTGATCGGCAAGTCCTAGGCTCTGTGGTTTAACCCACAGCGCCACCCGCATCCTTGATGAGCATAGAAGAAGCATAGAATTGTAGAGTTATCTAATCCAAGCCCTTGCAATTCTGGCTCAAGCCCACATCCCTGCGATAAACAGTCTTGTGTTCTACTGACTGAGATAACAACCAATGCCTTAATGTAGAAAACCCAGCCAGATGGGTATAAATAATAAATTGTTATCGTATTATTATTATTATTATTATTATTATTATTATTATTATATAACGTGTCATAACCCCATTTGTCTATCTGTTGGCGTCCCACTGGCTGCCTGTTGACCCATGAGTTTAACTTTCTGAAAGATCAGTCCACTTGCTGTGTGATACCGGTTTGGCTCTCGCCCAGACTTTTTCAACTTTGGTATTGGTTTATTTCTAAAAAGGGAATAAAGGTAAAGGTAAAGGGACCCCTGACCATTAGGTTCAGTCATGGCCGACTCTGGGGTTGTGGCGCTCATCTCGCTTTATTGGCTGAGGGAGCCGGCGTACAGCTTCCGGGTCATGTGGCCAGCATGACTAAGCCGCTTCTGGCGAACCAGAGCAGCGCACGGAAACGCCGTTTACCTTCCCGCCGGAGTGGTACCTATTTATCTACTTGCACTTTGACTTGCTTTCAAACTGCTAGGTTGGCAGGAGCTGGGACCGAGCAACGGGAGCTCACCCCGTCGTGGGGATTTGAACCGCCAACCTTCTGATCGGCAAGTCCTAGGCTCTGTGGTTTAAAACCCACAGCGCCACATAGATGGCATTTAAAAGGGTTATGTGTACAACAGTGGGGCATGGCTGGCCTAGCCGGTATCATAACAATCTTGCAATTCTTGCCCAAATAACGATGAACTCTGCCTTTAACCTCTCCCCCCTCCATGCGGGTTAAAACAAACAGCATCTCTGCCAACGCTCAGATTCTCCTACATGGTGAGAATAACTGCAACTCGCCAGTCTCCCGTTCCCAGGGCACATTAATGGGCTTCTCAATGTAGTCATTTTATCATAAACACCTTTAAACTTTTCTCAGTGATCAGGCTTGAAGCCAGCAGAGAGTACACAAAATTTAATATGTCTAGCTAGTGCCAATTACTCGTGCAGCTGGAGCTCCAAACTTTCTAGAGCATCGCATGATCCTGCCACCGGCAGACCCCGTACACAAGAACTCAGATTCAGGAGGCCTGCCACCCCCAAGTCACAGTCTGGGGATAGGGGTGCTCCTTCAAAAGTCGCCAGGGTTAATGATAGGTGCCAAGGGTAATAAATGTATGGAATACTGATGTATGGAAGTGAAAGCTGGACCATAAAGAAGGCTGATCGCCGAAGAATTGATGCTTTTGAATTATGGTCTGGAGGAGACTCTTGAGAGTCCCATGGACTGCAAGAAGATCAAACCTATCCATTCTTAAGGAAATCAGCCCTGAGTGTTCACTGGAAGGACAGATCCTGAAGCTGAGGCTCCAATACTTTGGCCACCTCATGAGAAGAGAAGACTCCCTGGAAAAGACCCTGATGTTGGGAAAGATGGAGGAGAAGGGGACGACAGGAGGACGAGATGGTTGGATAGTGTTCTTGAAGCTACCAGCATGAGTTTGACCAAACTGCAGGAGACAGTGGAAGACAGGAGTGCCTGACGTGCTCTGGTCCATGGGGTCACGAAGAGTCGGACACGACTAAACGACTAAACAACAACAAAGGGTAATAAAAGCATTCTGGGAAATGATATACAAGAGATGAAAAAAGTGTTTAAATTAACTTAACTGTAAAAAAAAACCAAGAACAACCAGGGGCTTTTTTATTGGGAATTGTAGGTGCAGATATTCCAAGGGAGCAGAAAAGACTTTTTATATATGTGACGACAGCCGCCCAGATGCTATTAGCCCAGAGATGGAAAGAAGATAAAGTCCCTACCAGAGAAGAATGGAAAATAAAACTGTTGGAATATGCCGAAATGGCAAAGTTGACCAGAAAGCTCAGGAACCAAGAAGACCAGAACTTTAACAAAGAACAGGGAATTTTTATAATTTACCTTGCTGTAAGCAGATGAAAACATTAGCAGGGTTACAATAACACTTGTAATGTAGCAAGTACTACAGATACAATGGAGTTATATAAAACATAGCTTATTGGAAAGATGCAGTAGAAAAAGTTTAATAATAGGACCCATGGAGGGGAGGGGAGAAGTCTAGGGATTCGGAAGAATCTGTAAAAATGTGGAAGTGTATGACTGTATTGTTATAATTTTATATTTGTAAAACCAAATAAAAAATATTATATAAAAAAGATACATCATTGTACCATGTCAGAATTGTACAGGCATTTATCTCAGACAGTCGGAAAAGCTCAGAAAGCAGCAACAATAAAACTTAAGTATGTGTAACTGCTCATGTTCATTCCTGGTTACCTTGCCTCTCCTAGACTTCCATTCTGTTACTGGTATTTCTCCCTTCCTTCATTCCTAAATCCTAGAACTGTAGAGTTGGAAGGGACCCTCAAGGGTCATTTAATAATAATAATAATAACAGCAACAATAATAATTTTTATATATACCCGCCCTCCCCGGCCAGAGCCGGGCTCAGGGTGGCTAAAACCAGTAAAATTACAATAAAAAATAAAATAAATAAATACACCAATTTAAAATACAGGTTAAAAATACAATTTAAAATGCAGTCTCATTTTAATAATAGCCCATAGATCAAAACCATAAGGAGAGGGAAATATAAGGGTCAGACTGAGTCCAAACCAAAGGCCAGGCGGAACAGCTCTGTCTTGCAGGTCCTGCGGAAAGATGTCAAGTCCCACAGGGCCCTGGTCTCTTGTGACAAAGCGTTCCACCAAGTTGGGGCCAGTACTGAAAAGGCCCTGGCCCTAGTTGAGACCAATCTAAGCACCTTGTGACTTGGGACCTCCAAGGTGTTGTCATTTGTGGACCTTAAGGTCCTCTGCGGGGCATACCAGGAGAGGGGGTCCTGTAGGTCCAACCCCCTGCAATGCAGGAATCTGCTGCCCAACGTGGGCTCCACAACCCTGAGATTAAGAGTCTCATGCTTTACCAACTGAGCTATCTATCTCACTTCCCCTTCCCTCTGTTGGCTTCTATGTGCCACTATCAACATTTAACCAAAGAGGAATGGCAACTTAAATTGACAGAATACGCACAACTTGCAGACTTAACATACAGAATAAGAGAACAAAAAGAACATATGTTTAGAGAAGATTGGGAAATGTTTATTGTATATTGGAGGGGGGATTGTGTGCACTTGAAAACATTGGCAGTATTAAGATAAATTCAACAGTGTAAATAAGTTTGGATGGATGTAATAATGGAATACTGACTGGTTTAGTTTATGTAAAATATGCAGGGATTTATGATATCAAAATGAACCATGGAAAGAGAAGAAGTGGAGTGAGTGATATTTTAAGGATGTTTAAATGAGTATTTTAAATTGTAAAAGAGAAATTTTTTTACACACACACACACGCTTAACCTCCTTGTGGGCAAAGTTCCATATGCCTATTTTTGCAAAAGCTACTCTTTATAAATGCACCAACAGGTGACATATATAAATAACAACAAAAAGACCAGAAATACATATATTCTTTTCCAAAGTTAAGTCATCACAGCTCGGGAGTAACAAATCCTGCATCTCTGGGGAGGGATGAAGTGCATGGCGATATTTCATTCTCCTTTCCACTGCCTTTTTTTAACAGCAACTGCTATCGGATTTTGTGGTATTGTTTGATTTATTTTGTTTCGCATTTTTACTGCTGAGCACAAATTTAAGGTTTACTGTGTGCCACTTTGGGAAGCTTGAGCAAAGGGCAGATCGCAATGGCAAGTACCTCAAATAAATAAAATAAATCTCCTGACAAGAGCAAACGTTCCTCAGGGTGCCCCAGGCGCCTTTCAGAAGCAACCTGAGAAGCAAGCCCGAATTTACTATGTCTAGAAATGAACTCTGCAACACAGAATAGGTTTCGCATCCATTTCTTTGTTAAAGGTGCAGGATGAAATTAATGTGACAGGGCTGTGTGCATTCCTCTTTTTGTGAGAGTGTGTCCCATGCTTCTCCCCGTCTGAATTCTGTTGCTAAACAAAAAATCTTGAATCGTTTGCAAAAGGATAGGTATTTTGCATGCTTTATAGAGTCTTTTAAAGTAACTTTCAATTAAAATATATAGATTTTCACGGAAGTGAGCAACAGAGGGACAGTGCAAAGAAATTGGAGTCGGTGAGTTCTGTAAAGCAAGACTGCAAACTGTAACCCTTCCAGCAAACAGCCCAACAGGTATGCATCATGGCCTTACAGATGCTGCCAGGTAAAGATAAAGGGACGCCTGACCATTAGGTCCAGTCGTGGCTGACTCTGGGGTTGCAGCGCTCATCTCGCTTTATTGGCAGAAGGAGCCAGTGTACAGCTTCCGGGTCATGTGGCCAGCATGACTAAGCTGCTTCTGGAGAACCAGAGCAGCACACGGAAACGCCATTTATCTTCCCGCCGGAGCGGTACCTATTTATCTACTTGCATTTTGACGTGCTTTCGAACTGCTAGGTTGGCAAGAGCAGGGACTGAACGAACTGCTGACCTTCTGATCTGCAAGTCCTAGGCTCTGTGGTTTTAACCCACAGCGCCACCTGCGTCCCACAGATGCTGCCAGGCAGGCATCAAAAACAAGTGGGTTACAGTCATACCTCGGGTTACAGACGCTTTAGGTAGCGTTTTTTCGGGTTACAGACCCGCCAAAACCCGGAAGTACCGGAACGGGTTACTTCTGGGTTTCAGGGATCGCGCATGCGCAGAAGCGCTAAATCGCGCTTTGCGCATGCACAGAAGCGCCGAATCACAACCCGCATGTGTGCAGACACGCCACTGCAGGTTGTGAATGTGCATCCCGTATGGATCACATTTGCAACCCAACCGTCCACTGTATTGAGCAACAGCTGGGCTCCCACAGTTTAAGTACAACTTTTTCAGAATCAGTTAGAAGTAGATTTGTCTTTCACCCCCAAAGAGATGCACTTGCAGAGGCGTATGTGTAGGAACCGTATTGCGGGATCTGATCCATGAGAAGCAGTCAAGTACAACATTCCTTGTAACGCTAGAGAAGACATGCAAGGGAATGTTTGGTCCAGCCAGTCAAAACTTCCTGTTCCTCCTGGCTGGAGCATCCTTCCTTCTGCATGTGATAGAAGGTGGGTGTGACCTTACCTGTCCAGGTAACAAAAGGATGAGTCACGCAGCACCCTTCCTTCTTTTTGACTTCCTTCTTCGTTTGACCAGCTTTTAGCTAGGACTGCACTGCTAGCTCTCAGCTAGCAGAAGCACTGGAATTGTTCCTCCATATGGGGTAGACCCGCATATACATATTTGTAACAAAGTCTGCCTTCAGGAATCCAACCGTGAACTGATGTGAGTAAACTTCTTTTATTGACTTTGAATAAGATTATGGCATCTTTATTCTTTTAAGAGGGATTCAAGGGAACTTACCAGGAACGTACAATTCAATATGAGACAGATTAAATTGTATAATAGTGAGAGGCTCACACGAGCCTGCAACCAGCTATCTGCTGTGCATGTAAAAAGGGGAATGTAACTCTGCTACATAAAGGAACTTGCTAGTGCAAGCTAGGAAGGATATTAATAAACAATATATCCTCTCTCTTGCTACCCTGAACATTCCCAAACGTACGCCTTCTGAGGTGCCTGCCCCTGGGGTTCAGACCAGCAGAAGACTATCTGAAAGCAGTGATTCAGACAGAGATGGACGGGGGGATATAGCAGCTTTCCTTAAATGCAGGTCAGAAGGAAGTATTGCACACACCCCATGAAGGTTGAGAGGACGGAAGCAAAAAGCAGAGCAGAAACTCATGCAGAGGCATAGCAGGTAGGCTCCTCTGAAATTCTCCGGGGCTCACAGAAGTCTTCCTTTCTCGTGGTGCCCTACCGGGGTTTATTATTCTCCACAGCACACAAGTATGGGGATTTTTGCCCCAAACTGACCTCTTGGCTGAATACCTTTACAGCAAGACACACCTTTGCCATGATGGGGAGCTAAATCATTAATGGTGCTGGTAAAATAAATGGGGGGGGGGGGGAGGGGGAGGAAAAAAGCACCAAGTCTAGAGACAAAAGATTGGTTGAAAAGCGTGGAATAAACTATGTATTAGAACACGTCAGCATTTAGAGGGGGAGAGTTGCTAGCACACTGAGTTTTACTTTATATATTTTTTAAAATAAATAAAAAGTCTTTAGAATAGATATATTTACCTGGCCATAATCCGTCCTGAACACAACAATTCCCTCTGCACAGGAAATCACAGTACTTGGATAATGCTGGCCGTTTTCTCGCAACCAAACCCGTGCTCCCTAGAACGAGAAACACAAAAACACAGGAATTAGCAGTTTGTACACCCATGTACAAACACCATGACTTTCCTTTTTCTATTTCCCGCAAGCAGAGTCAGATCCAGTTGTGCGACTCGCGAGAAAGATGGAGATCACCCCCCAGTGAAGAGATGGCTGTTTTCACTCAAGTTACAATCTGAAAAGGATCTGAAAAAACGGTATCGGCAGCCGTAAGAACAGCTGAATCCAATTTACCGCATCACATATGCAAAATTGCAAGTGACGTTCAAATTTATGGCACAACGCATGGGCTCTCTCCAAACTCTTAAAATCTGGCAAGCCTTCACAAAAACAAGTCTCCTGCTTCGCTGAGGTGCATTAAGAAAGAAAACTTTAATTTTTTCATGGCTTGAGAACAAACATTCCAGCGTCCTCCTCACCCCGCCCCCCCTAAGAAAATGTAAAGGAAAATTTTGAGCAGGTGGGGTGGGAGAGCAGCAAGACAAGCTTTCATTTGTACGCCAAGGGAGGTAGTTTCAGATCATCTCTTCTTACTCAAAGGACTTGGATTGAAATCATATAAATATATACTGCACGAGTACAGGGCTGGCCATAGGCAGAATGTTTTTAGTACGCTGCATGACGGTGCATGCAATGAACTTCGCAGAATCCGAAAACTGATATATATGTGAAAAGGCTTTTAAGGGTGAGAACAAGTTTTCAGTTCTTGTGTTTGCAGCAGGAATCTTGAAAACTTGCTCAAGGATTGCACCATTAAAGTTGCCTTCCTTTCTCCCTTTTTCTTCATCCAACTGGTAGCGACACGTTAGAAACTCAAGTAGCAATTTATAACCCGTTCTTTTAAACGTTTCTTATCTTAACAGTAATAGGAACAGTAATTGAAAGGCGGACGTCATTTCTCTTTTAGTATACATTTGAAGATATGAGTGCCCTTCGGCTTAGTGCACACTTTGTGCCTGTTGTGGCCTGCATACAATGGGGACAATGTTGGGTTATATACTTTGTTATTGTCCCTCTGCTCAGAGAGCAGAATCAACAAGCCTGCTGGAAAGTTTGCAATTCGCTAACTTCAAACAGCCACGAGCACCTTCCACGTTGTCCGTACGGAGCTGATGTATAATCTCTTGAATGCAGCTGGGGTAGCTCAGTCAGCAGAGCACGAGACTGTAATAATAATAATAATAATAATAATAATAATAATAATAATAATAATAATAATAATTTATTATTTATACCCCGTCCATCTAGCTGGGTCTCCAGCCGAGTATTAAAAACAATACAGCGTCAGACATTAAAAACTTCCCTAAACGGGGCCGCCTTCAGTTGTCTTTTCAAAGTAAAATAGTTGCTTATTGCCTTGACATCTGATGGGAGGGCGTTCCACAGGGCGGGTGCCACTACCGAGAAGGCCCTCTGCCTGGTTCCCTGAAGCTTCACTTCTCGCAGTGAGGGAACCGCCAGAAGGCCCTTGGCGCTGGACCTCAGTGTCCGGGCTGGATGATGGGGGTGGAGATGCTCCTTCAGGTATACAGGGCCGAGGCCGTTTAGGGCTTTAAAGGTCAACTCCAACACTTTGAATTGTGCTCAGAAACGTACTGGGAGCCAATGAAGATCTTTCAGGACCAGTGTTATATGGTCTTGGCGGCCACTCCTAGTCACCAGTCTAGCTACCGCATTCTGGATTAATTGCAGTTTCCGAGTCACCTTCAAAGGTAGCCCCACGTAGAACGCACTGCAGTAGTCCAAGCGGAAGATAACTAGAACATGCACCACTCTGGCAAGACAGTCTTCATATCAGTCATGGGTTCGAGTCCCCCGTGGGCCAAAATATTCCTGCATTGCAGGGGGTTGGGCTGGATGACCCTCGTGGTCCCTTCCAACTCTACGATTCTATGCCAAAGGTTTCAACCCTTTTGGGTCCACAGTTCCCTTGAACAGCTACCTTCTTTCTGCAGCACTCCTGTGGGGCTCAGGAGCCCAGTTATGTCACCCCTTGCCTGCAGAGCTGGAAGCCTCTTTTTCAAACACTCTCCCTTGTGGAGTGGTACCTCAGCCTCCTCCCCCTCTCCTTGGGAATCTTTCCGGCAGCTGCAGCAGCCCCTGCCCCAGAGAGATGCCTCCATTCACTGCCCCACAGGGGCCTGGGAAGAAGATTCACCCAGTCTTAGTGGCCCAACAGAGACTGGCCTCCAGGCAGCCACCCCAGTATCTAAGTCATTGACATTTTAAGGATGTTTAAATGAGTACAGTGGTACCTCAGGTTACATACGCTTCAGGTTACATACGCTTCAGGTTACAGACTCTGCTAACCCAGAAATAGTGCTTCAGGTTAAGAACTTTGCTTCAGGATAAGAACAGAAATCGTGCTCCGGCGGCACGGAGGCAGCAGGAGGCCCCATTAGCTAAAGTGTTGCTTCAGGTTAAGAACAGTTTCAGGTTAAGAACGGACCTCCGGAATGAATTAAGTACTTATCCCGAGGTACCACTGTATTCAAAATTGTAAAACAGAAAATTTAATACGTACACACACACACACACACAGGTAAGGGCAGTATCATGGTTTAAGGAGCAATTTGGCGCCTAGCTTATGTGTCTGAATTTCTAACACTGTGGGGAAGACAGAACGAGGGAGATCTCCCTCTTCTTCCTGTAGTTTTTCCACGGGTCCCCATGCATATTTATCACGACCATTGCAAATGGGAAGAACTCAGCTACCACACTGAGATAAGTGGACCAAACAACCATCGACCAACACCCATGTTGCCAAGACATTTCCCTCCACCTGAAAGACTCAGGCACTTGTGCAGGCACACACTTGCTCAGAGACTGGCTTATTGTTTCCGTCCACTCAACTCTCTCCCAAGCAGCCTTGGCTGCTGACAGAGCAATATGGACAACAGCAGTAGCTGGAGAGATAAAAGCTGACGGACACTTACAGCTGCCTGTCAAAGCCCGGCTGATTCGGTTATCGGCAGACAGCTGCTGACTGGGAGACACAGCTGCTTCCCTTCTCTTTGCCAACTGGCTCTTTAAAAAATAATAATAATAGAATAATAATCATACAAGTTGCCGGAAGTGGAGCTGGGCACCTGGGCTGCAGCTGGCTCTTGCAGCGAGGTGTATATGGGAGAGCACACAAACACCATTTCCCACCCTTTTGTGATCACTGGACTCGGTCTGAATTGCCGTCCTTTCACTCGTCACCCAAAAGGCATTCCTCCATTTAAGGATTCCCAAAAGGTCTTGGCAGACCTTCCCTGGAAAGGCTAATGTATGGTGCAACTTGTCTGGGAAAATTAATGAGCAAACGCCTAGATTCTATTTCATCGGAACTGAGAAAAAATGGCGTCTGCCACCCGAGGAGGACTTTTGGATGGATTCAGCATAAATACCAGCGCATGAGGATTTATTGCAAACAAAAGACTTACCAGCTATAAAAAAAGGGAGAGTCATACAAAGTTCACACAGAAGCGTAATATTGTTTACCTTAACTCGCCTGTGGAAACAACTCAGAGGCTATTAAAGAAAGAAGGATAATAACAAGAAGATTGAAAGATGGGACTGGTGAATACTAAAAGCAGCAGAAATATGAGATGATTGGACCCTACTGAGCTCAAAGCATGGGAACCCCCAACAAAAAAATTATAATTTGGCAAAATATTTGGACTTTATGATATGTATTTGTATAATTTGGAATAATTAATGTGATTTGATTGGATTGTTAAAATGGAAAACTTAATAAAAATTATTATATATAAAAAAAGGATTCCCAAGAGGTCAGTGGCTGTCGGCGTCACCTTTCTCCCAGGGTATTGATCAATTTCCTTAAAAAAACAACCAACCAACACTGGAGAGACAATCCCTTTAAAAAAGGGCACAACTATTAGAGATGTGCACCCTCCCTAACAACTTTGTTTTGTGAGGGACAGCATCCTCAGGCATGCACCTCCAGACGATAGGTGCAAAATGCGTCTGGCGAATTTTGAACGCCACTGCCGGAAATAGGTTAAAGATGGCCTCTCCTTTTAAATTAGCAGTTTACTGAATTGAAAGTTCTTATGGGATAACAGCGGCCAGAATCTTAGTAGCAAGAAATTGGAAAAAAATACAGCAATAACTAACACAGTGGATTGGCAAATCCTAATGGTAGAATACCTGCAGCTAGCAAAGACGACAGGAAGGATAAGAGGCCAAACAAAACGAATAGTCTATAAGGATTGGAGATTTTTTTTAAAGAATACTTTAAAAATTACAGCATAAAAGGAAACTTCTGGGCAGAATTAGACTGAACCTTGCTTTGTATAAATATAAGTTTGTAGGGAAGTTAGGAGAAACTATATAAGAAATATGTAACTGTGCAGTATAAGATAATCAACAGATAAGGTACAGCGAGACTAACTGGAAGTCATTTCTAATTTCTTGTTTTATAAGTTTTACAATCGTTCACATCATTGGGAGTACAAATGATGTTAGTTATAAGAATTGTGTTGTTTCATATATTGCTATTGCCTGTTTGTCAATTTATAGTTTGTTTATTTGACTGTATGTTTGTTGGTTGGTTTGCTTTCTTGGCATAAATGTATCTATTTTAAAACAATAAAGATATATTTTTTAAAAAATGAATTGAAAGTTCTTGCACTTTGTGCGGTTTATCCAAAAGCCACCTCTACTGAGCTTTTGATAATATGGAAATCTATTTAAAAGCAGGTGATAACTTAATCTACACCTTTTCAATCTGCTGACAGCTCTACTTTTTAATCCCAGATTTGTTCCAATGGCAGCACTGAGTATGTGTTTCTAAATAAGTGAGGGGGATTAAAAACAAAAACAAAATAGCTTTAATTCACTGGAATAATCAAGGTATTTAAAGTATAGCCACCTCGCTGCACAGAAATCCTTGAGAGAGTGGGGGGGCAGGGAATAGGGTATTTTTTTTGGGGGGGTGAACAAATTCCTATGCCCCACAAATAACCCAGAGATGCATTTTAAATACAGTGGTACCTCTGGTTAGGAACTTAATTCGTCCCAGAGGTCCATTCTTAACCTGACACCGTTCTTAACCTGAGGTACTACTTTAGCTAATGGGGCCTCCCGCTGCCGCCGCGCAATTTCTGTTCTCATCCTGAGGTAAAGTTCTTAACCCGAGGTACTACTGCCGGGATAGCGGAGTCTGTAACCTGAAGTGTTTGTAACCTGAGGTGTTTGTAACCCGAGGTACCATTCTACTCATGTAAAAACACGCTGATTCCCGGACTGTCTGTGGGCCGGATTTAGAAGGTGATTGGGCCGGATCTGGCCCCCAGGCCTTAGTTTGCCTACCCATGCTTTAAGCATTTGCGATGGCTGAGCCTCACTCTAAGAGTCTCTTCCTCAGTTGTGCACGTACAAAGGGGCTCTTAAACAATGGTGTCCGGAACAAAACTCTTAAGACAAAGATCCCAGGATAAGGAAGAATACAAGAGCAGGGATTAAGGGCTCTGGGGCAAAATGGCTCAGCTATACAATGAAGACAGACTTTCAGCGCATGGCAATACCCTCACTGAGAGGAAAAAAAGATTTTCCACTCTAATCGGAAAGAGTGAAGGGATGAGAAAGGAGGGAGGGCGAAACGCTCCCCAAATAATCTCTCTTCGCAACTGAAAGCTGCTCTGTGGTAGTGAAAAATGAAGAGATACATCATAAAATAAAAGTGCATGCTAAAATAAGTACCTGGATAGGCTTCCCTAAACAAAAAAGTTTTTAGCAGGTGCTGAAAACTATGCAGTGAAGGCACCTGCCTAATATCAAAAAGCAGGGAGCAGCTTTCTCCCGACTGAAGTGCAGAGTGTTTGAGGACCGGGACATTCGCAGGGAAACCAAGATGCTTGTTTACAAAGCTATTGTACTACCAACCTTACTGCATGCTTGTGAAACATGGACCACCTATGAACGCCATCTCTAACTCCTCAAAAAATTCCATCAACAGTGTCTCCAAAATTTGTACACATCACTTGGGAAGACAGGCAAACTAATGCCAGTGTACTGGAAGAAGCAAAGACTGCCAGTGTCAAAGCAATGATTCTTCAACATCAACTTTGTTGGACTGGTCATGTTGTGCGGATGCCTGATTATCGTCTTCCAAAACAACTACTCTATTCCGAACTTAAAAATGGAAAGCGTAATGCTGGGGGTCAGCAAAAGAAGAAGAGTTTGGATTTGATATCCCGCCTTTCACTCCCTTTAAGGAGTCTCAAAGCGGCTAACATTCTCCTTTCCCTTCCTCCCCCACAACAAACACTCTGTGAGGTGAGTGGGGCTGAGAGACTTCAAAGAAGTGTGACTGGCCCAAGGTCACCCAGCAGCTGCATGTGGAGGAGCAGAGACGCGAACCCGGTTCCCCAGACTATGAGACTACCGCTCTTAACCACTACACCACACTGGCTCTTTAAAAGAGGTTTAAAGACTCTCTCGAGGTAAATCTTAAAAAAAAAATGTAGTATGAACACCGACAACTGGGAAACACTGGCCTGTGAGTGCTCCAGTTGGAGAACAGCCTTTCCCAAAGGTGTCATGGGCTTTGAAGACGCTCAAACTCAGGATGAAAGGGAGAAATGTGCCAAGAGGAAGGCACAATTGGCAAAACCTCACCGTGATCAACTCCCATCCAGAAACCTATGTCCCCACTGTGGAAGGACGTGTGGATCCAGAATTGGCCTCCACAGTCACTTGCGGACTCACTGTTAAAACTGTGTTATGGAAGACAATCTTACTTGGCTATGCGTGATCGCCAACAAGGAGGAAGAATATAAATAAGCAGGGAGTTCCAGGGAGTACGTGCTACTCATGAAACTAAATAGTGCCTAAATGATCTGAGAGAAGTGTTCAAAAAGAATAACTCCTATAACATGATAATCTGCATAACAATTCCTTTGGGCCAAATGAGAATTTCGCCGAGAACCAAAACGCTAGCAAACCACAGGGCTGACGCAGAACGGCTGTTAGCATTTTTCTTGCTGATAGCTAACGAAAACACACACCATCCCTTGCTTTATTCTTAAGCAATCCACAATTACTGTTTTCAGTACTTCACAATTTGTTTGTGTTCCTGGAAGATAAAGACGCACTTGTCAGCTGCGTGAGCGCTGCCACAAAACGAAGTTCATGGTCAAACCATGATTTCAAGTAGGTTGGCAACATTATATCTGGACTATTTAAGGCTGAAAATGCTTATCACTTCATAGGAGGCCTTCATCAAATTGCAAAACTATAAAGAGAAAGCAAGATATAAAGGATGCCTTTATTGCAAAGGTGCATAAATCACCAACAAGAGGTTAAATGAACTTTGCAAGCAACATTGGTTCTAGGTTCTTTGGGCCAGCCTGATGTTTGCATTCCTGCAACAGACTGGTGATGGGAAAGAGAAGATTGCTGTTTTCCAAACATTTTCTGTTTTAAATGAAAGCACAACCAACTTTGTTAGAATCTCCTTGCACACAATTAACCACACTGCCAATCGTACAACAAAATAGCAATCGTGAATCTGTAAAATATATGAACGCGATATAGCCCTGTGCTACATTCGAGACAACATTTTATTTCCGGTGCTCAGGGTTTAAAATTAACCAAAAATATAACTTGCTGTTATTGTGATCTCCGACTTAAAATTCTGCATATTTCTCAAATATTGAAGTGAGGGGCAGAATGACATATTGTCAATGTGCTATGACATTTGGATGTTTAGAGACTATTTCATACACTTTATATATATTTCTGTCTTTTAGAAAGTGTCATGGGAACCCTTTACAGTTGCAAAACTAAGAATTTGATGTTTGATTAATCAGAACTGAACATCCTGTGCCAAGAACAGAAACATTTAATAGGTTAAATTGCCTAGAATAATCTGGGCACCTAGTTGCCTTGATCCGATGCTGTTGCTTGTGAATTTCTAATACTGATTAAACTGATGCTAGTCTTTAAGAATCTGAAATATTTCCCTGTCCCTGATAATGCAAATATTTTCACAGACATATAGCAGCTGGGTTGGATTAACGTACAACAGCTTTCACTGAATTCCTCTTGGCATGCTGACACTGTATTATTAAGTCTGTTTTAAACGTCTTATTTTTAAACCATTTGCACTGCACCGTATGGCAACACAAACGGCACCAGGAGGCATGTGTATGGAATTTTGAAAGGGAAAGATACAGATAAGGAACAGGGCATTGGGGGGGGTGTTAAGCACTCTTCCTGCCAGTATAAAGGTAAAGGTACCCCTGACCATTAGGTCCAGTCGTGGCCGACTCTTGGGTTGCGGCGCTCATCTCGCTTTCTTGGCCGAGGGAGCCGGCGTACAGTTTCCGGGTCATGTGGCCAGCATGACTAAGCCCCTTCTGGCAAACCAGAGCAGCGCACGGAAATGCCGTTTACCTTCCCGCCAGAGCAGTACCTATTTATCTACTTGCACTTTGATGTGCTTTCGAACTGCTAGGTTGGCAGGAGCAGGAACCGAGCAATGGGAGCTCATCCCGTTGCGGGGATTTGAACCACTGACCTTCTGATCGGCAAGTCCTAGACTCTGTGGTTTAACCCACAGCGCCACCCTCTACATAGTTCCATCCTTATTTCAGACATCATGATGTATCAGTGTGTATATATATATATATATATTTGCTTTCGTAGATTTTCACGGGTACAGGAATGCAGGTTTTGGTGTCCTCGGGTGTCTTCCCGTGTAAAAGTTGGGGTGTCTAGGCGACGTTTCGACGAGGTCTCACTCGTCATCTTCAGGCTGGTGCTTTCGGCTTCTTGTTACTTGTTATATATAAGCTTTAATTCGCTGGAATAATTAAGGTTTTTAAAGTACAGTATAACCAGCTCGCTGCACAGAAATCCTGGACAGGTTGTGGGGCAGGGGAATAGGTGAAGTGACTTTGCACGGGTATATTATATTGGTGTACGATGCTCCGCTTTTGCAAAAATCACTTACTCCCTGACCAAGACAAGGAGACTCACTTGTGCGAACAGCCTTCCACATATGCATAATTTGCCTATTTGTACCGCATCGCTTGCAATTTGGCGTGCTAAACCGCTTCCAATAAAACAAGATTCCTTGCTTTCTTTTTGGTTCCCTGTCACAGTAACGGAGCCAACCTAAGATGTCACCAGAACATAAAGAAATGTGCCCTTAATTTAGAGAACCACCAGTTTACTGCCAGTGATTAAAAGATTCCCCTAATCAACTCAAGCTTTTGTTAATCTCAAAGACTGCAGCCCTAATAAGAACTCCAGTGCTGTGTAGTGAAAAAGATCCTTAAGAATCAATTGACATTTTTACAGTCCTTCCCCCTGAGATCAAAAGTTACCAGCTTTCTCCCTCCAGAGGCTTAGACAGCTGTTGATTAGCCTTGAACTCAGTCCAGTAAAAATGGCAACACACCACCCCCAGAGACTGTGTGCTATTATTAACATCTGAAATATAATACACTTTTAATAATAAGTGCAGATCTCTGACGTACTTTTCATTGCTCTTCATTTCAACAGCTAAATGAATAAACACATGGGTCATTTCATTTTAAAGTTTTTTTTTTAAAGGTTTCCCCTTCTTTCACTTGTATTCCACCCCCCACCCCTGGCGATCTGAAGCTCTGGCTGTTCCCCAGACATTCCAAAATATTACTGAACACTTAATGGAAGTTAAAAAATAAATGTGTGTAAGAGAGAAAGAGAAACAGCTGGTCCCGAGCTGTGCATGTTGTGTACCAGGCAGATACGTGGGGCTACCATTGAAGGTGACCCGGAAACTACAACTAACCCAGAATGCGGCAGCTAGACTGGTGACTGGGAGTGGCCGCCGAGACCACGTAACACCGGTCTTGAAAGACCTTCATTGGCTCCCAGGACGTTTCCGAGCACAATTCAAAGTGCTGGTGCTGACCTTTAAAGCTTTAACGGCCTCGGCCCAGTATACCTGAAGGAGCATCTCCACCCCCATCGTTCAGCCCGGACACTGAGGTCCAGCTCTGAGGGCCTTCTGGCGGTTCCCTCGCTGCGATAAGTGAGGTTACAGGGAACCAGACAGAGGGCCTTCTCGGTAGTGGCACCCGCCCTGTGGAACGCCCTCCCAGCAGATGTCAAGGAAATAAACAACTATCTGACTTTTAGAATACATCTGAAAGCAGCCCTGTTTAGGTAAGTTTTTATGTTTGATGTTTTATGGTGTTTTTAATATTCTGTTGGGTGTGGTATACAGTGGTACCTCGGGATGTGAATGGGATCCGTTCCGGAGCCCCGTTCACATCCCGAACAGAATGTAAGACGTGACAGTGCGTCTGCACGTGTTGCCGCTTCCATGCATGTGCGTGACATCATTTTCACCATCTGCGCATGCGTGAGCAGCGAAACCCGGAAGCAACGTGCTCCGTTACTTCTGGGTCACCGCGGACCTCAACCCGAAAGTGCTCAAACTGAAGCGTATTTATCCCGAGGTATGACTGTAAATAATAATAATCACTATTATTATTACCATGTCTGGACTCATCAGAGGTAATACCATGAACAGGAGAT
>JAXCMG010000163.1:1224335-1283607 GCA_034642415.1 Podarcis siculus
AGCTGCAAAAGCTGAGGTTGGTGAAAAGGCCAGAGGCCATCTTGGCTCTGAGTCCTGGAAGACCTGCTCCCTGGCTTGCCATCCTTTTCCCACCGGTCGGGAGGGCAGGACCTAGACTGACTCCAGCTGCAAAAGCTGAGGCTGTTGAGCGGACTCCTGGGCTGCGATGTTGTTTAGGGTTGTTGCTGTTCTCGCTTTTATTTTTTGTATCTTGATTTTTGATCTTACTATGACACGTGGAAACTGTTGCGTACTTTTGGACGTTTCATTTATTGCTTGACTATTTTTGTTATGTACGCAATTAAGCCTTTTTTAAAAAACATGTTGTAAGCCCACCTTGAGCATGGCTCCAACTATGGAAAGGAGGCATACAAATAAAAGGATGTACACATGTATCTAGAGCAAGTCCTGCTCAGAAATACATGACTTATGCGTATATAAGCAGTGAGCAACCCACCCCCCCAAACAAAGTAGAGGTTCTCAAACTCGGGTCTCATGAACCACTGGTTGTTCAAGGGCTCAATCCAGATCTTCTGTAGAAAGGTTCTGGCAGAGTCAAAAGTGTCTTGGACCTGGACCCGATTCTTTTCAGAGGCTGAGGCCCATTTTTATGAGGCTCAGGTTTATCAAACAGGCTAAAAATGGGGCCCACAAAGGTCACAATTACACGCTGGTACGGCCCACTAACTTTCCCCTGAGATTTTACCTGTTAAAGGAGCTCTTCTCATCAGCCTGGCTAAGGCTCCCTAGTTTTCATAATACGGCACTGGTTTTGATAGTGATGCTGCAGAGGAAAGCTTTACCAAGCGGTCTCTCAAGACACACCCACCCAGCAATTTTCAAGTGGTCCACGCAAAATGAAGATTGAGGAAAGCTGCAAAAACATATGCTTGAGCTTACTGCATGGTGCGTTGGTTATCAGTATGGCATGCGGGTGGCACTGTGGTCTAAACCACTGAGACTCTTGGGCTTGCCGATCAGAAGGTTGGCGGTTCGAATCCCTGTGACAGAGTGAGCTCCCATTGCTTTGTCCCAGCGCCTGCCAACCTAGCAGTTTGAAAGCACGCCAGTGCAAGTAGATAAATAGGTACCGCTCCGGAGGGAAGGTAAACAGTGTTTCTGTGCACTCTGGCTTCCGTCACAGCGTTCCATTGCACCAGAAGCGGTTGAGTCATGCTGGCCACATGACCCAGAAATCTGTCTGTGGACAAACGCCGGCTCCCTCGGCCTGAAAGCGAGCGCCACATCCCATAGTCACCTTTGACTGGACTAACTGTTCAAGGGTCTTTTAACTTTTTTATGGCTGCCCCACTGGTCCAAATGTCAAACAGGTGGAATCCAAGTTAATGATGGTAGTACTTTTTCCAGGGATCTGTAGGATAGTCCTATTCTGTCAACATAGTTGGTTCAATAAAGGTTTCATCCAATCCATTTCCAGCAACATCTACTGATTTTTAATAACCTGTTATGTAAATATTATCCACATGGATTATTATTATTATTATTATTATTATTATTATTATTATTATTACTTTGGGAAATGTTAATAGCCAGCTCGTATTAAAAATATCTGCAATACTCCTTAAGATTTTCATGAAGACAATTGTTTTTCTTTGTCCTTTTGGAGAGAGATGCAAGGATGTTTACACTCCTTGAGGCATGTAATACCGGACATCCTCCACTTTATGTTTCCAGGGGGTTGGGGGGGCAGGTTGCTTGCCAACTTCACAACAAAACGAAGCATATTTTAAACAAATACGTGCTCCGAAAAAAATTATCATAACAAAATACTGGCAGGCTTTTAGACAGCTTCTATCCTTGCAAAAATAGGCAACAAATATTTTTGCAACGCAAGCCTTTCAAACAAAAGGACAGATAAACTCTTCACCCACTGGCAAGCAAGTAAAATATACAGTATTCCCCCCCCTCCATGTGCAGGACTGGTAACCATTTGCCAGTATTATAAAATCCTTCTGGTGTTTAAAATGTCAGCTTCCTGAGTAGACCAAATAAAGACAACAGACAGTGCAAAGTTATAAGCAGAAGCAGCAGTTTTCCCTTTGAGACGTTTGGCAGGTGCTTCCGAGCCCTAATCTCGAATTTTGTGGTGTTGTAATAAAATGTCTGCTTCTGCCCCGCATTGATTTAAACTGCATACCGAAATGTGCAAAACAAAATTCGCAAGGGCACAAACTTAATGCTGATGGTTCAGTGACCCATTTTTGACATGTATTCTCTTCTGAGCATTTTAATTTTCCTCAGGAACAGAATCACAGATTTGTAGAGCTGGAAGAGGGACCATGTGGGTTGTCATCCAGTCCAGGAATCTTTCACCCAATGTGAGACTCAAACCCACAACCTTGAGATTAAGAGTCTTATGCTCTACCGACTGAGCTATCCCTCTGGGCTCCACTTCTTCTTTGCACTTGGTTGCGTGTCGAGGTCCCCAGGGCCACCCCAAATAACTCACACATCACACACAATTTTTGTTTAAGATTTTTGGCATAATTTTGGCCACAACTTTATTAAAATACAAACATGTGAGTGGTTGCTTAGGCATTGGTTGCGACTCGCTGCCCCCACCATGGGGGACATGCGAAAGTCAGAAAAGGGGAATACACTTGGGGGTAGCGACGGAGCAGGGAACCTGCCCTCACCGCAAATGCAACCAGGAGCTCATTGCTATGGCCCGAGCCCCCTTGACAGGGTGGACAAGCAATAGTTAGCCCCCGATTCCTTTAACGGAATCCCTTGCAGCAGCAGCATTAGAGGGGCAGGCACAGCCAATCCATGCCCTTCAACCAACCAAGCCATAAACCAATGCCTAACCGTAACCTTACAAGTTGTGACGATTTGCTACGCAGTAGGCAAAAACCAAATGGCCCCAGCCAATCAGCCAAATGGACAAAATTCCTACCAGGCCCCTGCCTCAAGAGCAGACGACCCCATGACAGGCATAGCAAGGTCAAGCAAACAACCCTGATGCGGGGGGGGGGGGGACAGGCAATCTGATGCACGAGGCGAAAAGAGGAAGCCCTAGCCTCGTGCAAAGAGTTTTAGCATTTCTGGCTGTCAATCAACAAATGGCAACATTAACTTCTTCCCAACGACAAGGGAAGCCCAATCGGATCAGTGGCCAACAATCAATTAGCCCGCCCCACAACTTTGGAGTGTCCTGGCGGCCCCAACCGCAACACGCACTCTCCATGAAGGAGAACACGCTTTCTCCTTATTATCCATTCCTGCGTCATCCCGTAAGGCAAAAATCAACCCGCTACTTTTCCCAAAAATCAAATCTCAACGTTTTCAGAAGAAAAACACCACCACTCAGATTGATAGTCTCCAAAATGCTCACTTTTAAAAAAATAAAATAAATTTCTTTAAAATTACACCCATTGCCTTCTCTGGAAGGATATTGATAAGGAACATTTTCCTTTGGTTGCATGTTTCACCCTGGGCTCTTTTATTTGATTCCTTGTTTGGCTGGTCTCACTAAATAGAGAATGCCAGTACTGGAAGTTTGTCATTATTCTCTTGGCTCAGTCTGCAGGTCTGCCTGTCAGTTACAGCTGTTGCCTTAGCCTCTAACTCCACATTGTTATCGCTAAGCCCTTTTCAGCATTTGTGCGTTTCACATCAAGAAACAAAACACACAATCCTGCTCAAAGCCAAATCTCACATGAGAATAAACACAACATTCCTCCTTCACCCAGATTGCATTAAAAAACCCCAAACAAAACACCCCGAGGTCAGTGACACAAAACTATTCAGTCCAGCTTGCACCGGTCTGTTGAAAGAGAAAAATTAAATGATGAAAACGATTGCCAAATTGTCTGATTTCTTTTACTTGCAAAGCAATTGCAGATGACACAAACTCAACCAAGTTGGACATTTGTCAGGAAATGGTGGGTTCCTTCTTTGCCTTCCTGCTTCTCACCAGCCACGGTTTCCCGTGGGATCTCAATCGGCAAACCACAGTTAGTACCGTTCCACCAAAAGCCTGGTTTGTAAACCATGGTTTGAATTGGGTCTGCAAACCATAGTTTAAAGGCAAGCTGCTATCCGTAACTTCCCGGTTTGGAGACTGCAGAAGATTGTGGTAAAAGAGAAACGAAAACACGGAAGAAATCTGCACGCAGGAGAAGCTGTGGGGCAAAAGACCCATGCATTGCAGGGGGTTGGACTAGATGACCATTGTGATCCCTTCCAACTCTATGATTCTATCATCATCATTTATTGAGTTTATATATCGCCCTATACCCAGAGGCCTCAGGGCGGTTCACAGAAAAGATCACAACATATATAATCAGAATAAGAATAACAACCCAATAACCCCCCCCACACACACACACAAAAGGGTATAGGTCTAGGATGTCAATCAGGTCAACCAAAGGCCTGGTTAAAAGGGAATGTTTTAGGATATTTTGCATGGTCTCTGCAGATTTCCTAGCACTACTGACAGTGATTTGATGCCTTCAGAATGGTACCTCAGGTTACAGATGTTTCAGGTTACAGACGCTTCAGCTCACAGACTCCGCTAACCCAGAAATAGTACCTCGGGTTAAGAAATTTGCTTCAGGATGAGAACAGAAATCACGTGGTGGAGGTACAGCAGAAACGGGAGGCCCCATTAGCTAAAGTGGTACCTCAGGTTAAGAACAGTTTCAGGTTAAGAACGGACCTCCAGAACATGGCTGTCAACCATCCCTTATTTGGCGGGAAAGTCCCTTATCCCAGCGCTGTGTCCCACTGCTGTCCCTTACTGATGATGTTCCTTAAATTTCCTAGGTTTCAAAGGAAGCAGCTCCTCTCCCTCCCTCCCTGCCGGCCAGGGAGGAGGGAGGCTCCAACTGTGTTGCTTGGCTGCGTTGCTCGCCCAATAAGGAGTCCAAGAACGACTGGGGGGTGGAGCTTGCATGCCTTGTGCCGATCAAATCGGCGCATTGCCTGGGGACTTGCCTTTGCTCAGCGCTTCCCAGCAGAGAGATGACGGTGGTTTTCCTTGCTGCAACCCCTTTGCCAGGTTGCTGCGCTGTGGGAACCACCGCTTGAGGCTTCGTTTGGCTGCTGGCTGGGCTTTCTGCCTTTGGCTCGGAGGGGCTCAGAAGTCGAACATACCTGTGCTCTGAAAATCCCTTATTTTGGCTGCTGATCCCTTATTTCCGAGGCTGCTGTTGTCTTATTTTCAAAACTGTAAGTTGACAGCTATGCTCTAGAACGAATTAAGTTCTTAACCCGAGGTACCACTGTACAGCTCCTGCTCATAAGAACGCACCTTTAAATCACTTATATGAGGACATTCGTAATGCCAAAAGGATTCCGCCCCCGGCCCCCCCCCCACGTTCCTCCTTGTGAGTCAAACATAGGCATATCACAATATTCGTGGACATCAGCTTTTGATGTAGGAGCAGAAACCCCTCTGCAAAAACTTCCCAGCGCTGCAAAAAGTAATGACCCTTGACTAAGAATGAAAAGTTCAACACGCTGCGAATGTCCCCAAGTCTCTCCTCGCTGTCCGGCAGGTAAAAGAGAGCTGCAAAAAAAAAAATATCACTGCATCCACAGTTTGCTGTTAATGTCACAAATCCTAGGGAAAAACAACCTCCTGCAAATTCCTTTGCAAACACCACCAGATGCTTTTATCTGAAGGGAGCGGGTGGTGCTATTAATTCAGCACCCTATTAACATATGGCATTTTATTTTTCTGTAACGATGTCGCTGCCTAAGGAGATAACCATAGGGAAGCCCCTGACCCACTTACACAAATGACTTTTCCCCTCACATCCACTGGAGCCAACGCAACGTGGTCAATCCCTTAACCATGGTTAGAAGGTCGGAACCGTCGGCAGGATTTTATGCTATTCCCGCCCCAGCATAAATTTCCTCCTGCCAGCCTGGCGCATGGATGTGATGTTGGCATCGCCATTACTGCAGTCTTAGCCAGGCTTAAGGGATGAGCGAACATGAACGTATCCAGTTTAATTATCAGTATGGATTTATAGCACATTAGCATACGGTGAGCTTGCCATTTTTCCACGATTAAAAAAAAAAAACACCTGTTCTCCACTACAAGGCATAGCTTCAGTGCCACACAAGCCAACTTCAGACACAATTTCTGTCTGTCTGTCTGTCTGTTTGTTTATTTGTCAGGTGTACCCCTTGGTGACATGCATGCAACCCTGGGTGGCTCACTAAGTTAGAGTGTGGTACTGATAATGCAAAGGTTGCAGGTTCGATCCCCGCATTGGACAGCTGCATATAATATCTATAATCTATATATAGCTACATCTATATATAATATACATATACACATCCTTAAAATGTCAATGATTTCCCTTCTTCTCTCCCCATAGTTCATTTTGCATATCATAAATGCCTGCATATTTTACAAAAACTAAACCATTCAGTATCCCATTATTATATCCATCAAAACTTATTTACACCGTTGAATTCTTCTTAATGCTGCCAATGTTTTCAACTGTACACAGTTATTTCCCTTACATTCAACAAACGTTTTCCAGTCTTCTCTAAACGTACATTCTTCTTGTTCTCTTATTCTATATGTTAAATCTGCAAGCTGTGCATATTCAGTCCGTTTAAGTTGCCATTCTTCTTTAGTTGGGACCTCACTCGTTTTCCATTTCTGGGCTAACAAAACACAGGCTGCAGTAGTAGCATACATAAATAACCTTTTTTGACACCTGGGAATTTCCATCTGAATAATCCCCAACAAAAAGGCCTCTGGTTTTTTGGGGGAAAGTACTTTTAAACATTTTTTTCAATTCATTATGGACTATTTCCCAATACTCTTTTACCCTTTTACAAGTCCACCACATACGAAAGAACATCCCTTCCACCTCAATGCATCTCCAACACTTATCTGATTCAGTCTTATACATCTTAGCAACCCTAAAGCTAAAGGTAAAGGGACCCCTGACCATGAGGTCCAGTCGTAACTGACTCTGGGGTTGTGGCGCTCATCTCGCTTTATTGGCCGAGGGAGCCGGCGTACAACTTCCGGGTCATGTGGCCAGCATGACTAAGCCGCTTCTGGCGAACCAGAGCAGCGCACGGAAACGCCGTTTACCTTCCCGCCGGAGCGGTACCTATTTATCTACTTGTACTTTGGCGTGCTTTTGAACTGCTAGGTCGGCAGGAGCAGGGACCGAGCAACGGGAGCTCACCCCGTGGCGGGGATTCGAACCGCCGACCTTCTGATCAGCAAGTCCTAGGCTCTGTGGTTAACCCACAGCGCCACCTGTATCCCCTTAGCAAGCCTACTTGGAGTTAAATACCATCTGTGAATTTTCAGGTAGTTCTCCTTCAAAGAATAACAAGCTTGAAACTTCAAATAACTTTTCCAAAGTTTTCCCCCAGATGTTAACTTCAGCTGCATATTCCTACGCTGCGGGCGGTTGGACAAGATTATCCTCAGGGCCCCTCTACAATTCTATGATTCTAAGTCACTCCACTGGAAACGAACTTTGCTTAAAAAAATAATTACTGTTGTTATATTGTTTGCACGTGCATCTGTACACATTTCATCTTGCAAGCCACATTAAAGCAACAACATTGCCACTCCCATCGGGAGACTGAAAATACGCAGAGTTCCATAACTGTATCATGCTCATTCCTCCCATTTAACCATACCCAAGATGTTAAACATTTTCACTACATATGTTAGCACTGCATTTCTTTGTTATAGAGCAACAGAAAGCCTAGGAAACTAGAAAATGAATGCAAATGATTCTGGGTACAGCGGAACCTCGGTTTTCGAGCGTCTCGGAAGCCGAACAATTTGGAACCCAAACGCCAAAAACCCGGAAGAAATTGCTTCTGTTTTCGAATGTCCCTTGGAAGAAGAATGACTTCTGAGGTGCGTTTTTCATTTGTTTTTTCGCCATTGACATTGCAGCCAACCCACTGATCCTCGATTTTTGAACGTTTCAGAAGTTGAACGGTCTTCCGGAACCGATTACGTTTGAAAACAAAAGGTTCTACTATACTTGTACCAGTTCTACTATATTGAACATAGTGCAAGTGTGGGTCTCAGCCCCAATAATGTGGGTCCCAGTCGCATTAGGACTACTGAAAGCAAGGTTTTCAACACCACAGAGAGCCAGTGTGGTGTAGTGGTTAAGAGTGGTGGACTCGTAACCTGGTGAACCGGGTTCACGTCTCCGCTCCTCCACATGCAGCTGCTGGGTGACCTTGGGCTAGTCACACTTCTCTGAAGTCTCTCAGCCCCACTCACCTCACAGAGTGTTTGTTGTGGGGGAGGAAGGGAAAGGAGAATGTTAGCCCCTTTGAGACTCCTTCGGGTAGTGATAAAGCAGGATATCAAATCCAAACTCTCACTCTCTCTTTCACAGGCAGAGGTGGGCAAGGAAGGATGGTCCTGTTTGCAACTCAGCGGTTCAATCCTGTTTCTCTCCGGCAAGCAGTAATTCACAGGGATACTCTGTTACCAAAGGACACACCGCTTCCTGGCAACAACTACAAAATATTTCACCTATGTAACCTTAGTTACCTTGACTAAATCCATTTACACTGAAACTCTTTCTCAGTGTTTCAGAGGCATTACTCCTGTCCCGCATTCCAGGACCCTCTGCCGTATTTTCCATCCTGTCTGGGCTAAATGCAGATTTTGTCAGATATTAATGCCTTAAACCTTTTTTTATTTAGTTAAGCTTGGATAATTGCTTTCTGGTTTAGGATCAGATTAAAGGTTTTATCAGTCTGTGTGGTACACTGACACACAAGTCTTTCCAGTTAATCATCATCATCATCATAAAAGCCCTACATGAACTTTTGACTGTTGACTGCTACAAATGGCAGTGTGTCGAGGTAGATTTTCCTCTGCAGGTTATTGCAAATTGAAAGTCGGTAGAAGGGCATTCAGCTGCCTTGTGTGTAGACAAGCAGAGCTGCGCTGCCAAACATCACCCTTTGTTGTATCTCATTTGTAGACAGAGATCTGGAGCAAGGAGACTTTTCTACTCGTGAAAATCTCCCTACGCAACTTTGCACCATTCTAAATCATGCATGGAGTCTGCTTCAGACCTGTCTTTTTTATAATACGTTTTATTGAATTTTGTTTTACAATTTTATTTTACAAACTTTAAAGTATCCAACGACTTCCCTTCTTCTCTTTCCATGGTTCATTTTACATATCCTACATCCTTGCATATCTTACAATAACCATTCAAATCAATTTTCAACTTTTACATCCATCAAAAATTATTTACTCCGTTAAATTTATCTTAATGCTGCCAGCGTTTTCAGCTGCATACAATTGTATTGAACATATTCAATAAATGTTTTCCAACCTTCTTTAAATGTGTGTTCTTCTTGAGCTCTTATTCTATATGTTTAATCTGCAAGTTGTGAAGGAATGGCAAACCAAGCTGTTGGACTACGCCAGAATGGAAAAACTGACTGGAAAGCTCAGGTACCAATATGACAAAAACTTCACAAAAGAATGGGGGGAAATGCACCATTCTTGTTTCATTTGCTATTACGTTGTGTAATTTTATGTTTTTATACTGTACACCACCCTGCAATCCTCAGATGAAGGGTGCAGAATGCGCCTGATGCCTGGCTAATTTTGAACATTGCCAGGAAATATCAAGGATTGGACTGAAAGCCAGCAGCTGCTCCTCCAAGACGGAAGATGAGGAAAAGGGAAACTAAAACAACCCAACAAGCAGTTGCTTAGGAATTCCTCCACTCGTTTTTGACACTGGAGTATAAATACTGTAAGTAAAAGCTGCCTCACAGGAGAATGCACCAGGACCCACAACAATTTTAAAAGTTCAAACACAATCCCAAAGAATTAAATAATTTTTTTGTTTATTAATCAATGGGCCACAAATAAAATTGCAGAACACCAAAATCCTCCATACAGATGCCTTTGAAAGATATGCAGCAGTGTTCAGCTTAACTAAAACTCAGTGTGAGGTTTTCTTCCTCATTTCTGATATTCTAAAAGCAAATAAATGTCGCCCTTGATTTTTTACAGCCTGAAATCCGCCCATGAAAATTTCCCCTCACCAGTTAAAATTGACACTTTAATTAACTGAATATTTAGCTGACTGATCTATCAGTGAAAGTTGCCACCAAACTTTTTAGATCAAACAGTTGTATGAACTATTGTCTGCCAAGCAATGGACTAGTTCACAGAAACTGCCCATCCTTCCTTTCTAAGAAGAAACAGACACAAAAAACCAGCAGAGGAGTGAGAGAGCAGCTTAAAGCACATCAATGTTGCCCTATTAATTGACCACAACCACTCCATCCCTGACCTCTTGGCCTGTGACTTAAAAGAAAACCTATACAGCGCTTTCAAAAGATATGCCCGGGAAGTAAAATTAATTAACTTTCTCGATTGGAAAGGACAATGGGTGGAACGGAGATATTTGGTCATGACAATCATATGTAATCCCTTGCTGGATGAAGTGCCTGAAGTGGGAAATTCGGCAGGAGGGGGGCAATAAATTTGTCACTCGCTGCCTTAAACTGTGGGGTTGGGGAGGGAGACTCTCTTATCCACAGCCGATTTTGCATTTTTTACGGCTGAAGAAGAAGAGTTTGGATTTGATATCCCGCCTTTCACTCCCCTTAAGGAGTCTCAAAGCGGCTAACATTCTCCTTTCCCTTCCTCCCCCACAACAAACACTCTGTGAGGTGAGTGGGGCTGAGAGACTTCAGAGAAGTGTGACTGGCCCAAGGTCACCCAGCAGCTGCATGTGGAGAAGCAGGGAATCGAACCCGGTTCACCAGATTACGAGTCCACTGCTCTTAACCACTACACCACACTGGCTCTCTCTGAGAATGAACAAGAGTTGATTTCTGCTTGAAGAGCCATGTGCAACTTGAAAACCCACTTGCAAAAGTTGATGCATGAGGAGATACAATTTCTCTTAAGCTGGTACAGTCACTGACCTGGTCACTTGTGGTAAGCAAGAGTCATTTCCAGACAACCAGGCGACAAAGCTGTTGCAAATGAGAAGACAGCCTTTCTCCCTCCCCTTTCAAACATTAAATATATCTACCACGAATGATGAACAAAGATCACGCGTGAGCAGGCTAGTAAAAAAAAGACTTATTTACAAGGCTGCTTTTGTTTATTTCGGCCTGTATTACTATCAGTCAGAAATTTGCTATGACAACCTAATGAAACCCTTACAGAACTGTATGTGGAAATAATCAGGGTTGGAGGAAGGAAACTTCTGATTCACAGAAACCAACCTTTCACTGTGGACAGTGCTAAAAGGATATTTCACAGTTCTGGTCTCAAAAATACTTACAGGCAACCAGGAACGTGAGATTTTAGTCACCCAATCCTGAACACAACAGAAAGGAACAATAAACTCTAGAATCCACTTTTAGAGCTTGTAAAACCTTTCAAATGCACCAGTGATTTCCACTTAATTTACCCTGTCTTAATTGCCTTGGCTGTCCACGGGCATCCCTGTAAAATGTAAATAGAATTGTTTTTGAAAATGGCCAGTGGAAGATGAAACCAGCACAATGAATCTTGGTCCATTCCGTGTGCTATAAAAACGTCTAGAGGAACTGCTACCCCACATTTAATCCACGTTTCACTCAAACAAACATTACCCATTAACTTGTATGCATCTAGACTGGGGAGAAGTCTAGATCTGGGGAAAGGGACAATAGTAAGATGAATCAGGAACATGGTAGCGGCGATTGTTCTACTTAGCAACCAGAATACACACACAAAAAGGGTGCGCTGAGAACCATAAACGAAGCACAACACATTTCAGATTGCAACGCAGCGGGAAATGCTAATGGAAACCGGTCCAAACAACTGGACAAGACAGACCCTGGGACATCTTATATCCCAAAGATCAGGGGTGGCCAACTCCCAAGAGACTGCGATCTACTCACAGAATTAAAAACTGGCAGTGACCTACCCCCTTTTGGGGGGTTCAGCTCAAAGTTGCTGAGCTTTTTTAAGGAAGGAAAGCCCTGTTTTGGGGGGGGGGGTTCAGGGCAAAGTTGTTGAGCTTTTCTTAGGGAGGAGAAAAGCCCCGATTTTTGAGAATTCAAGCCTAAGCTCAAGGGAGAAAGGGGAACAGCCACTCAACAACAGATCGCTGGGGAAACAAACAGCCTCAACAATGGAGGATGGGGACGGATTCTGTTTTACCAACGCTAAGGAAAGGGACCCAGCGATTGACCGCGATCTACCAAAACCTCCCGGGGATCTACCAGTAGATCGCGATCGACCTGTTGGACATCCCTGTCGTAGCTCAATGAAACCATAAACAAAGCAGCTGCCTAGGACTGCAGGAAAATATTCTGGTAAATTGTGAACTTCAACTGGTTTTACGGCTTTTCTAAGGACAGATTTCACTTATCAGCTTAACAGCAAACTTAGCAGGGGTCTAGGAAGGCGAAAGTGCATGCCTGCCAGCACAATGTGGTGGTCAGAGCAGGGGGTAGCCAATATGCTACCCTCCAGATGTGGCAGACTTTGACTTCCATCATGGGATTTGGGAGTCCACCACACCATTTGTTATTTTCAATTAGCTAATTCTAGGCAGCTGAATCACATCATTCCCACAGACCCGTCATTTGGCAAGTTGCTGGAAGATTCTCAGAGGCCAGGCCCCTGCAGACAACCTCAGGGATCTGCATGTTATACCCCATGCCCGTAAGGTAGGTTTCCACACAAATATTTACTGCCACCCACCTGGGTTCTGCCCGTGTCATAGCTACGAGAAATGAAAACAGATTTTTTTTGCAACAGACCAATTCTCTCTTTAGCAAGTTTGCTCTTGAAGGATTATACCAAGTATCGTTCTACATGATGAATCATGGAGATGGAAGATAAGACGAAACCTTCGCTCCTGGAGATTGCGTGTGGGTGTTAAAACGCCAGAGCAGCGGTGTTTTATGAGTAGCTTTTGCACTAAAAGCTCTTTGGAAAACTCATTTGGTTTTTTTGGCCTACAGTATGTGCTGACTAACAGGTTCTGCAAGGCTTTATACCTTCTCCCATCACACAAAAACACTACACAGTAGTTGTGCTGTCATCTATCCTGAAGTTAGAGCAAAACTAGATCCACCCTTCATTTTCATCCTCCCACAAACAGAGCCCATCTAGCAATTTTACACCTGTGTTTTCCCTAATATGTAAGTGCAAAGTTTTATTTTCATTACACACACACACACACACACACACACACACAGTGGTACCTCGGTTTTCGAATGTCTCCGTTGACGAATATTTCAGTTTTCGAACGCCGTATAATCATAGAATCATAGAGTTGGAATAGACCACAAGGGCCATCGAGTCCAACCCCCTGCCAAGCCGTAAATGCTTCAGTTTTCAGACACGCTTCAGAAGTCGAACATGCCATGTGGCTTCCACTGAGTGCAAGATCCCGAGGCCTAGATGTCGGCTATTGAGTTTTCAGATGTTTCAGAACTCAAATGGTCTTCCGGAACAGATTACGTTCGAAAACCAAGTTACCCCCCCTCCCTCTCTCTCTCTCTCTGTGTGTGTGTGTGTGTGTTATACCCCGCGCATCTGGCTAGGTAGCCCTGGCCACTCTGGGCGGCTTCCAACACATAAAAACATAATAAAATATCAAACATTAATAGTAACAACCTGATCCAATATAAAAGTCACAATAACTGAAACAGAGAACTTATATCAAAGCTACAGTCAACAATACATCAGAATCTAATAGTAAACAGTAAAATTAAACATCAACAAATAATAATTAAACAGTTCACACTTATCCACAATCTGCAATCAATAAAAATAACACCAAATCACAATGCATAAAATACCACAAAGCATACAAAAAAATGTAAAAGGATCAAATTGAGAAACAAAGACACACAACTTATAAAACTAATTTTTTTAAAATATCCCTGTACATCAACAACCCATGGAGAACTACCAAGCGAAACACAGGCCGTAGAAGGCACCCTATAAGCCAGAGGTCAGCAAACTTTTTCAGCAGGGGGCCACTCCACTGTCCCTCAGACCTTGTGGGGGGCCGGACTATATTGGGGGGGGGGGGATGAACCAATTCCTATGCCCCACAAATAACCCAGAGATGCATTTTAAATAAAAAGACACATTCTACTCATGTAAAAATATGCTGACTCCCGGACCGTCCGCGGGCCGGATTTAGAAGGCGACTAGGCCGGATCCAGCCCCCGGGCCTTAGTTTGCCTACCCATGCTATAAGCGTAATAATCTCTGCAACTTACTCATACATATGCTGCTTGTTGCTGGGCTATGAGAGAAGGTGGGAGGTCTAACTTTTGATTTTGGAAGGCAACTCCAGAGTCTTAGGGACCTGCGGTTGCCAAGAAAAGAGCATGCCGTGTCAGTGCGATGAAAAAGGCATCAAAAGACAACGGGGCCAAAGGTCCCCTAAAAGTCACAGAAAAAAATCAGAACACCCATTTTGTAACAAAGATGTCCTTATGTAGGGAGTACAGAAAACCAGTTGTGATGAAGGCCTCCCGGTCTTGGTTCTTTATGATTCAAGAATGACAGCTAAGTCCATTTCAATTATAGCAACAAAAAACGGAGAGGCTGGAGGTCATTTCCGACATCATATTTTTGGACGTACATACCTCAAGAACCACGTCTTAAGAGGCATGCAGATGTCACTAAGAAGGGTTCCTTTCCATGTATCTGTTTCACCCCCCCCCCCCAAAGGAAAATGTTGAATCAGTCAAATACTCTGCATGGCAGCAAAGGAACATGCGGGTTTCAAAATCTCTGAGGTGTTTGCATAGCTTTAGCTATGAGGCCGTGGGAGTACAGAGGAGGATGCTGTGGTCTAAACCACTGAGCCTCTTGGGCTTGCCGATCGGATGTTCGGCGGTTCGAATCCCTGCGACAGAGTGAGCTCCCATTGCTCTGCCCCAGCTCCTGCCAACCTAGCAGTTCAAAAGCACCTCAAAGTGCAAGTAGATAAATAGGTACCGCTCTGGTGGGAAGGCAAACGGCATTTCTGTGCGCTGCTCTGGTTCGCCAGAAGCGGCTTAGTCATGCTGGCCACATGACCCGGAAGCTGTACGCCGGCTCCCTCGGCCAATAAAGTGAGATGAGCGCCGCAACCCCAGAGTCATCCACGACTGAACCTAATGGTCAGGGGTCCCTTTACCTTTAAACAGCTACATTCATTCGACAGACAGGTTTTTTGAAAACTGGAACTATAATCATAAGCATACATCCTAGGAAATAAGGCACAAATTGGACTTGTAAAAGGGTAATAGAGTATTGGGAAATAATTCATAATGAATTGGTGGTGGGAATTAAGTACCTTAAAAAAAAAAAAGAGTCCTTTTTGTTGGGGATAATTCAGAGGGAAATTCCCAGATGTCAAAAAAGACTATTTATGTATGCTGCTACTGCTGCCCGTGTTTTGTTAGCCCCAAAATAGAAAACGAGCGAGGTCCCAACCAAAGAATGGCAACGAAAAGCAATGAAATACACACAGCTCGACGGTTTAACTTATAGAATAAGAGAACAGGAAGAATGTACGTTTAAAGAAGACTGGAAAATGTTTACTGAATATATGGGTGAAAATTGTGGTTATTTAAAAACGCTGGTAGCATTAAGATCAATTCCACAGTGTAAGCAAGTTTTGATGGATGTAACAATGGATTATCAAATGGTTTAGCTCAGGGGTGGCCAGCTCTCAAGAGACTGCAATCTACTTTCAGAATTAAAAACTGGCAGTGATCTACCCCCGTTTTTTGGGGGGTTCAGCTCAAAATTGTTGAGCTTTCTTGGGGAAGGAAAGCCCCAACCTGAACCTAGATGGTTGGACACTCCCCGCATTACACCCCAAGAGGGTCCTTTGCTTCTCTCGTAAGCACAGGAGCCGTGGGTCTGCAGACAGAGAAACCAGCCATACTGTTTGTGTCTTTGTTACAGGGGGAGTCACTCACAAAAAGATCAAAACAGCAGCACAGAGAAAGCTCCGTCTTCCCTTCCAGCGATCATACAATGGAGGGCAGTGCGAGCGGGCAGGGCAGGAATAAGTTTTAACGATGCTAAGGAAAGGGATCCAGAGATCGACCGCGATCTACCAAAACCTCATGGGGATCTACCAGTAGATTGTGATCAACCTGTTGAACATCCCTGGTTTAGTTCACGTAAAATATGCAGGGGTGTATGGTACGCAACAAAGGTCAGTATAGTTAAAGCTATGGTTTTCCCAGTAGTGATGTATGGAAGTGAGAGCTGGACCATAAAGAAGGCTGATCGCCGAAGAATTGATGCTTTTGAATTATGGTGCTGGGGGAGACTCTTGAGAGTCCCATGGACTGCAAGAAGATCAAACCTATCCATTCTTAAGGAAATCAGCCCTGAGTGCTCACTGGAAGGACAGATCCTGAAGCTGAGACTCCAATGCTTTGGCCACCTCATGAGAAGAGAAGACTCCCTGGAAAAGACCCTGATGTTGAGAAAGATTGAGGGCCAAGGAGAAGGGGACGACAGAGGACGAGATGGCTGGATAGTGTTCTCAAAGCTACCAGCATGAGTCTGACCAAACTGCGGGAGGCAGTGGAAGACAGGAGTGCCTGGCGTGCTCTGGTCCATGGGGTCACGAAGAGTCGGACACGACTAAACAACTAAACAACAACAAATGGTACGCAAGATGAACCACGGAAAGGGAAGTCATTGATTTAAGGTTGTTTAAATGAATACTTTAAAATGTAAATTAGAAAATTTAATAAATACGATAAATAAAAAGACAGCCTCAGACACAAATCACAGGAGACTTCTTCTCCACCTCCTGGTAAACCGGGATCCACAAAAGAACTTGGTTCAGTGAAAAAAGGAATCACATTTTAATTCTGTTCCAGTCCCCATGCTCAGATGCAATTCCCCACTCACTCTTAAATCTTTAGCTACAGAAGCTGCTGGAATATTTGACTTTTCATAGATTCAACATGTGTGAGGGGTGCATTCACACCTGCACACTCCAGCGGCAGTTATTACTCAAACAGTGAAGTGCTTCGCTTCTGTATTCGGTGAGGAGTAAACTGAATTGGCTGTGGGGATTGCGACAGAAGCGGAGTGCTCTACCTGCGGAATAAAACACTGCTGTGCAAAGGTGGAATTTGCCCTTTCACTCTTAAGGTAATAAGCCATGAGCTCATTTCTATGCAAGTGATAAAAAGAGGAGGGACAACCTTGCTTTCGTTTCCAAAGAAGAAAGGTGGCTACGATTTTATTCCACCGGTATTTGTTAATAATCCCGGCTATTTCACAATCCCAAACTGACAATGAAAAATAATGGTCTGCGTTTTGAATCTGCCTCTTTTGCATTTGGGCTCTGCAGAAGTGGAACACCCACACGACAAGAATATACTCATACTTTATGATTAATGCGCCATTAAATTCAGGCCTGTGTCTAAGCATGTTTGCAGGAGGCTGAAGCGGTCTGTTTCCTAGGCCGGCCTATCCCAGTGAATTAATTGGGAACAGCTGGGATATAAAGGCAGCAGACAGCAGGCAGGAAACAGAAAGAGTATTTAACAAGGAAAGAAGAAAAAGGGGGAGTCAAATGGGGGGGGGAGTTCACCCACAAAATCTCAAGGAGCATTTCCACAAGCAGTGCCTCTAAACCAGAGGTCAGCAAACATTTTCAGCAGTCCACTGTCCCTCAGACCTTGGGGGGGGGGGGGGGCTTTGGGGGGGGGAAAAGGGGGGGGGGGGGGGGGAAAAAAGGGGGGAAATAAGGACGATATGTTTTTGGATAATATGTTTTGTTTTAATTTTGAATAAAAAAGTATTTTTTTTAAAAAAAGACTTTCTGCATCCAAAGAGCTCATGGTTCCTATGCTAGCAGAACGTCCCCCACCTTGGCCTTGAACCCTTGCCCTACGGAGTCCTAGGAGTATCTGTGCAAGTCTCCAACCAAGGTTGCTATTTGGGTACGGCTCACCTGGGTGGCAGCTTAGCTGAAGTCAGAAAAACTGCAGCACCAGCAGCAAATGGCAAAACAGACCCGTCCGATGGTTTCAGCAGCTCCATTCTAAAACTAATTCGGAAGGATGGAAAGCTGGCCACAGGCTCAGCTTCCAGGAGACTGGCAATGCCCCCACACTACCCTTCCTCTAAAAAATGCATTTTGCAGTTTCTTCCCGGCTGTCATTCAGTAGCTATCTGGCCACAAGTTGCAAGATTTTTGTTTTGTTTTTATATTTGCTTTTATTAGTTTTCCAAATTATTACACATTTAATTCAATACAATTCCTTGTTGCCGTCCATTCTTACAGCAAGCCATGCTTTCCTCCTCACAGACAGCACCTCCGTCATCTCTTATAAATAAAAAATCCATTTTGCGTGTGCAGTCTTTCATAATTATGCGAGTTGCAAGATTTTCGCATCGTTTTTAGAGTACCACACAGCACATTGGTGGGCCGTGAAGAGAAAATTAGGTAAAAAAGGAAAGGCTGCGGTGTGCCAAAGGTCTTGAGCACAGAGGAGACTGGTCGCTGCAATTCTTCTTGATTCACGAGACGTATTTCTCCTCACCCCATCTAGTTAGTGGCCAATAGAAGGGAGGGGAGAGTTCAACAGAAATATGTCTGCTCAGAAATAAATCCCACTTAATTCAATGGGACTTATTCCCAGATAAGTGCGTACAGTCATACCTCATGTTACGTTCGCTTCATATTACGTTCTTTTAGGTTACGTCCCGCGGCGACTCGGAAGTACCAGAAAGGGTTACTTCCGGGTTTCGCTGCTTGCGCATACGCAGACGTGTAAAATGATGTCACGCGCATACGCAGAAGCGGCGAATCGCAGATGCGCATGCGCAGACGCGCCGCTGCAGGTTGTGCTCTTTTCATGTTGCGAACGGGCCTCCGAAATGGATCCAGTTCGCAACCAGAGGTACCACTCTATAAGAATGCAGCCAAGTTCTGCCACATCTCTGCACACGGTGCGATGGGCTCAATCAGTGCAGAGACACTGTAGAATTATCTACCCCCAGAGATGTCTGTCCAACACAGTTTTGCATAAATCACCTACTTCTCAGTCAGGAGGAATGCCTGGAGGAGAGACAAAGGTGGAGCCATGACTCAGGCCTATACAGAAGTGGTACGTTCCCCTTAGGGGATTACTCTGCCACGCTCTGATGGCAAACCTTTATGAGTAAGTGTGAAGTTGGCATGGAAATGTTTTTTGGGGGAGGAGGGAAATGTGTCTCAGGTATCAGAAGTTTGAGAAACATGAACCATGAGAGAAAGCTTCACGAAAAGTGCTAAGTCCCTCAGAAGAAGGTCTCGGAATTTATATTACAGCCCTTGTCAAGTTCTGTTGTCATTCATTTATTCATATGGTTCTTCAGATTAAAATTTTACAGTCATATACCCAACATAGAAACAAGATTCCAAAAAATCTCCTGGACTTCCCTCCTCCCTTTTGTGGGTCCTACTGTTAATCATTTCCTCCTGCATCTTTTATAATAATCCAAATCTTTTACCTCTCCATCGTGTCCAAAATTCACCATTAAACTACAAGTGTTATTCCAATCCTACTAAAGATTTTAACCATTTACCATGGTTTTTAAGATAAATTATATATTCCCCTCCCCCATTCCTTATTAAAATTTTGGTCTTCCTGATTTCTGATTCTTCCGGTCATTTTAGCCATTTCGGCCTAATCCATCAACTTGATTTGCCATTATTCTCTGGTGGGGAATTTCCATATCTGGAGTTCTGTTTGTTTTACCCATCTTCTAAAAAGCACTTTAACAAGCCTGCCTTCAAATCAAATTATGATTTTTAAAAGGAACTGGCTGTGCTCTAGTCTTTACCACACCGTAAAGGAAAATTCAAATCTCCATTTCCTCCTTTGCCACACCCAACCATACCAGTGAGGAGCTCATGTCTATATAATATCCAAATTGCTTTGGCTAGACAAAGTTTCTTCCAGGAGGCATCTGCTTCTATTACATTTTGACTGCAAACGAGTTATACTTTCTCTGTGGATCTTCTGATTTGGTAGCTTAGGCTGAAGTTTATTGCCAAGCAAACCTAAAGCGCTAGAGGTCAGAGCAGAAAGTTGAGGTTTCCTTTTTCAAAAGGGAGGACCTGTTTGCTTCCCCCCTACCATAGCTCTGAGTAACCCAAGATTTTCTGCACAATAATAACTCAGTTAGTCTGCAAAAACTCCTCCATCGCCCCTAAAACCAACTGTAGGCCTAACACCGTGTCTTCTCTCAGAAATGTACAATTAACTTTGGAATCTCCAACTCAAGAAGAAGAAAAGGCTAAGGAGTAAACTGTACACAAGTCCAGACTGGAGTCCCTAAGGCGGTTGGATGGCACCTTGTACTCCTCCTTCCCGCAACTTCTGAAACCAAGTTGGTGCTAAACATACTGTTCTGCTTTCCTTTGGACCACATCAGCAAAGCCGGGGGGGGGGGGGGGGGGGGGGGGGGGTTCAGTGGTCCTTGTTTTCAGGGCAGCCCATGACCTCCATACATATTGCCGAGGCTTGGGCCCCACAGAAGTTATTTCATTTTTATTTATTTTTTTGTACATAATTTTTATTAAATTTTCTGTATTACAATTTAAAGTACTCGTTTTTACATCTTTAAGATATCACTGACTTCCCTTCTTTGCTTTCCATGGTTCATTTTACATACCATAAATCCCTGCATATTTTACAAAAACTATACCAATCAGTTCTCCATTATCGCATCCATCAAAACTTATTTACCCTGTTGAATTTATTTTAATGCTGCCAGCATTTTCAGCTGTACACAATTATTTCCCATATATTCAATAAACCTTTTCCAATCTTCTCTAAATTCTATATGTTAGGTCTGCAAGCTGCACATATTCCATCAGCTTAAGTTGCCATTCTTCTTTAGTTGGAACCTCACTCGTTTTCCATTTTGGGGCTAACAAAACACAGGCCACAGTAGTGGCATACATAAACAACCTTTTTTGACACCTGGGAATTCCGTCTGAATTATCCCCAACGAAAAGGACTCTGGGTTTTTTGGGGGAAGTATTTTTAAACATTTATTTTCAATTCATTATGGATTATTTCCCAATATTCTTTGAATTTTCCAAATTGCCTGTGCTACGAAGGTTCTGTCAACTTAAGTATCCATTCTTCTTTGGTTGGGACCTCCAGATGGGTCATTTCAGTACTGCTAACACAGCAATAGCAATGCAGGGCTGCCGCAGTTATGAGTTACCAGTCTCTGCAGCCACAGCAGGCTCTGCGATTCTCCAGTAGTTTCACCCCCGGAGGCACACTCCATTGTCTTTCCAGACAAATGGATGCCAATCAAGTGCTTCAATCTAGTGTCGAGAAATCCTTTGTACACGACAAAGCTCTGTATCCACACAGCAAACTTCTTGAATAAAAACTGTCCATTTTGACAGTTGTTGCTGTGTTTATTTTTTTATATAAAAAAATAGCAGCTGCCACACAACTTTAAAAGAAATTAAAAGCTGCTATCCTTTTCTTCTGCCCCTTTGATGGAAAAACTAATTTTTCCTGTTTATTTGTCATTTGAAGCGTAACATATTAGAAACAGCAAGGGGTATTTTTCTGGGAGGGGGGAAGACACAAGAGTTTCATGAACTGTACTATCTAACACACACAAAGACAACAGTTGTTTATTCTTTGGTGAGGATTTCTCATGGCACAATGTGATTCTAATATTTTTTAAAAACAAAGGGCTCATTTACTTCACATTCTTTCTGATGCACACTTGGGGAAGGGGGAAAAAACAGGAAATACCAGCTTTTGGAGTTGGCTATAAAAGCCACAAGGATATTTTCCTCTTAGGCACAGTACATATGCCCACTTTTAGAAAAGCATTTTCTGGTACCCCGTTTGTTCCGAAATGCAGATTTGTGGAAAAGCAGGGGGGAGGTTCAAAATGGGCAGAACTGCAACAGACACGGTACTACCGAAGGAGATACCCCCGTCTCTGTTAAATATTTCAGAACGTTCCCTATATAACAAATATGTTCCCCTGCCCCCACACTGACATCAATCAGCAATGTGGAGAAAGGCTGAGAAATACACAACATATCACATAGTGAATGTTCAAAAATCTTGCCTGGAGGGGGACTCACCACAGGGAAACAAGTAAATTGTTGCTGTCTATTCATGTGGCCCATTTCTACAGAATCCATCAGTAAAGCTTTTTTTTGGATTAACAATAATAATAATAATTTATTATTTGTACCCCAGCCATCTGGCTGGGTTTCCCCAGCCACTCTGGGCGGCTCTCAATAAAATATTAAAAACACAATAAATGCATCAAACATTAAAAACTTCCGGATACAGGGCTGCCTTCAGATGTCTTCTAAAGTCAGATAGTTGTTTATTTCCTTGACATCTGATGGGAGGGCGTTCCACAGGGCGGGTGCCACTACCGAGAAGGCTCTCTGCCTGGACTGAGCCATTGCCAGTTGAAATTGGAAGACGGTTCCATGTTTGAAGGCTCCTTCCACAGGGTTCAAGTGTCATAAAACAGGAGCTCGGAAACCAGGGTTCAAATCTCTCACAATCACGTAGCCTAATTACCTTGCAGGGTTGTTGATGGGGAGTACTTGGAAACGTAGGATATAAAATTAAATATATATATTGTTAAGTTGTGGGTGAACATATCAGACGACACAGCGATTCTTCAAACAGCTCTAGTTTATTCACAGACCAGAACAGAACCAAACTGAAGGGTTCAGCCAGCCTGCTTATACAGAGCTCCACTAGAACGCAACAGTAACCATTTTCTGTAACTATCCAATCACTGAACGTCACTTTCAATCCCTTATTTGCATATGTGGACCTAAGTGAAAACTATCTACAGTATCCCGCTGCTGGCCCAGGGTGAGAACTTCAGTACATAACATATATATATTAAGCTCTGTAGGTTAAAAGCAAGCATTTAAGGGGAAAAAAGGTTTCAAGGCAAGCCTATCTTCAGATATTTTAAAAAGTGTGTACAGTGGTACCTCAGGTTAAGAACTTAATTCGTTCCGGAGGTCCGTTCTTAACCTGAAACTGTTCTTAACCTGAAGCACCACTTTAGCTGATGGGGCCTCCTGCTGCCGCCACGCCGCCGGAGCATGATTTCTGTTCTCATCCTGAAGCAAAGTTCTTAACCTGAAGCACTATTTCTGGGTTAGCGGAGTCTGTAACCTGAAGCGTATGTAACCTGAAGCGTATGTAACCCGAGGTACCACTGTACAGGGATCCTACCCCCATGGGAGACGATTCAAACATTTATTTCCCCCCTCACCTACAGCCTTTGAAATAACAGGGTCCAGGAAAAGCTTTGCTACTTAGTTCTACAGACTGTTTAAACTGCACAGGAGGAAAAAGAGTTTCCTTCCTGTTTTCCTTCTTCACTTCATCTTTGTTCTAGCTCAGCACAGAATAAACCAGGGAGTGCAGCTTGTCAACATGACATCTGCATGTTCCTTTAGATAAACGCATTCTTGAGCATCAAAATGAAAACAAGCAAATTTAGTTACACATCGCCAAAAACTATTAAAAGTCTACGCGGGTCTGGAACTCATCATGAAACCGCAATCCAGTATGACAAACTAGGCACATACTCTTGTACCTTGTCCTGACCTGAACTCCTTTGTCTTGCAACATCAGCTTTTTCCTGGATGACTTAAATATTATTCTATCAATTCATGGCATTACAAAAAGGGAAGAAAGCCACTCAGCGTGCTGGGCAATTACTGGATTAATTTCACAGGAGAAATTGTTTAGTAAATGAAAAAGGAGGCATATTCATTCAATACCTGCTTAATTTGAAAGTGAAAAAAATCACTATTTTGCTTAATAGATGGTGTCAAATAATCCTGGTATCTCTACAGAGCTAAGGCCCAATTGGCATGCAACCATGTCACGGCTAGGGTTTTAGGCTTACATAATTTTGGATTTATTCCACACATAATGACATTAATTACTCAGGAGGGAGGCGGTAAACAATGGTGTAGGCCAGGTGTAGGGAACTTCTAGCCCCACAGATGCTGATTAACTACAAATCCCATCATCCCTGGACATTGGCCATGCTTCTTAAGGCTGATGGGAATTGTAGTTCAACAACCTATGGAGGTCCAAAGATCCTTCACTTCTGATGTAGACCAGAGATTCAGAGCAAGCTAAAAGGAGGACTGCTTTGAGTGAAGGCAGGAAATAGACTGCCACTCCATGGAATGGAGACAATAGCTTCCTCTGAATGGCAATTCTTCCTGTCTTTGTAAGGTAAAGGCAAAGGACCCCTGGACGGTTAAGTCCAGTCAAAGGCGACTATGGGGTTGCTGCGCTCATCTCGCTGTCAGACTGAGGGAGACGACATTTGTCCACAGACAGCTTACTGGGTCATGTGGCCTGCATGACTAAACCGCTTCTGGCACAACAGGACACTGTGACGGAAACCAGAGTGCACGGAAATGCTGTTTACCTTCCCGCCGCAATGGTACCTATCTATCTACTTGCACTGGCATGCTTTCAAACTGCTAGGTTGACAGGAGCTGGGACAGAGCAACAGGAGCTCACACCATCACGGGGATTCGAACCGCCAACCTTCCAATCGACAAGCCCAAGAGGCTCAGTGGTTTAGACCACAGAGTCTTTGTACACAAGGAGGAACGCAACCATCCTGGAGGGGTCCCAAGTGTCCAACTAAGAGCAAACATTTGGGCTCCCAGCAAGGTCACAGCCATGTTGTTCCTCTTCTAGTCATTCTGCTACTGAGCTTATATGTCATCCAAACCTGGGTTCAACGTGCTTCGGTTCTTTCCAGACAAACCACGTGTTGTAACCAAGGTTTCTCTCTCTATGGTTTACGGAAGCCAAACCGTGGCTTAGCTCCACACAACAGCCAGGACTAGAGGAAGAGCAAAGTTGCTGCAATCTCCTCTCAGGGGGACCACAAACTCCTTCAAACTAAACCTTGGTTGGGTTTAACTGCAACCAAGGTTGTAGATGATTTTGTAATACAGTCAACTAGCTTACTTATACTGCAATTGACATGGCAGGGAATCTGTTGAGAGGTGTCAGTGAAACAAAAGGACAATTTTTCTGTATAGAAACATGTAGTGGCCTGCAGAGGATTGACCTCAAAATCTTCCACTTGCACAAATGTTTGGATAGGTTTGAATTCCTACACAAACCGGCTCTTCCTACCGCAACTAGCTGCCAGCCAGCAGGGTGCTGAGCTCCACACATATAATCTTGTATGTACAGAGTTAACTGTTTTTTCCCTTTTCGGTATATCAAATAATAAGAGTGCATGCCTTAATTCATGTCTGCGCATAAAAAATGCATCACCTTTAATAAGCCTAACATCAGCGCCACTTCCAATAAGTTAAGAGTATACAATCATCGATTTGCATTGAGATCACTCTTCAAATTTAAATTATTGAAGAGCCTCATAAAAAACTAATAGGCTTTCATAAGTCTTACCAACAAAACGCAGCAATATCGCGAAGGAAATACAATATATGGTCCAGTTAACATGGCATTTATTGATGAAATATTCACCTCTTGCTTTCATCCTCTGTGCCGTCATAAAACACTAAATGCATTGCCGGGCAGGGCAGGAGATTCTTGCGGGCAAAAGATGGTATCAGCTGCATACATAGAACTTTGCTATCTCAAATTAACACAAACTGCATTGCTGTGTATACTTCATATCCTCCGAAGGAGCCATTTTCTACAAGGGAGTGTAATACAAAATCGCAATCAGCACACCACAACATACATACAACCAGACACCATCTTTATCTCCTTGACATCTGAGGGGAGGGACGTTCCACAGGGTGGGCGCCACCACCGAGAAGGCCCTCTGCCTGGTTCCCTGCAACCTCACTTCTCGCAATGAGGGAACCGTCAAAAGGCTCTCGGAGCTGGACCTCAGTGTCGAGGTTGAACAATGTTGGTGGAGACGTTTCTTCAGGTATTCTGCTAATTTCAGAAGCACTGAAGGAGTCATGCCCCAACCTACTGAACTATAGGAATGTAGGAATCATGAATAATCCTAGCAGTTATTGTTTTCTGCGTGTGTATATGTGTTAGTGAGCAAGCAAAGGCATAAATGGGCGCAGGGCCATGTTTTTGTCAAAATCTAATTTCTCCAGACCACATTCCTGAAAAATGCAGGAAAAGCTAACTTTCGTTTGCCTCTTCCCTGAAATCAACCATGGTTTTAAATAACCAGACCTCTAAAATATTCCTAAATGGAGTTTTATGCCTCAAGCAACTTTTTAACGGCGTTATAAATCCCCAGAGTAAAAAAACAAAACAACAAATTAGAAAGGCTGCCAAAGACCCTCATGTAAAAAAGCCACAGCTATTGCAATTACTGAAAGGAATTAAGAAACGTTTTATGGGCCACAAAACAGTAACTCGACTGTGAAGTGAACACTCTCGCTGTAGAAGAAAAGAGTACAGGATTAAGGGAGCATGATTCAGTAAAGGTTTGGAATTGAGCTTTGAAGTCCCCACAGAAACCGTTAGGATGATGGTGCAGTCCAGTCAGCGAGTGACTCGCTCTTCAAAATCTGAGCCAGTAGCAGTGCTGGGGTCATAAGCCCAAGCAACTGGTAGGATACTGACACTAGAAATCAGTAGGATTAGCAATAGCTCAAGAGCAGGAACAGGGTTGGCTCAGGGTATGCCATTTAACAGAACAGCATTATAGCTTTTACATACTGCATTAGCTCCATTGACTTTAATGGAAAGGCTACCAATATAAAGTATGGCTAAATGCAACATACAGTGGTACCTCGGGTTACATACGCTTCAGGTTACAAACTCCGCTACAGTGGTACCTCAGGTTACATACGCTTCAGGTTACAGACTCCGCTAACCCAGAAATAGTACCTTGGGTTAAGAACTTTGCTTCAGGATGAGAACAGAAATCATGCTCCGGCAGCGCGGCAGCAGAAGGAGGCCCCATTAGCTAAAGTGGTGCTTCAGGTTAAGAAAAGTTTCAGGTTAAGAACGGACCTCCGGAACGAATCAAGTACTTAACCTGAGGTACCACTGTAACCCAAAAATAGTACCTCAGGTTAAGAACTTTGCTTCAGGATGAGAACAGGAATAGCTCAGCGGCGGCACAGCGGCAGTGGGAGGCCCCATTAGCTAAAGTGGTACCTCAGGTTAAGAACGGTTTCAGGTTAAGAATGGACCTCCAGAACGAATTAAGTTATTAACCCGAGGTACCACTGTATTTTGGATTTAGGTATGTATCGCCTTCTGCCCCCAAACCATGTTCCTTTCTCCCTCTTATGTTAGCATAGTATATTCATACGCAATCTGCTGATTTTAAGGAATACAATCCACTAGAAATTGCTCCTGCACAAGCCTGACTGAAATGAGTGGAAACGGGACAAGAGAAGGGGAGACCTTCGCCGGCAGAAAAATTACGCCCAAGGGCAATTATATCATGCTGTCTGAATGTTGCGGCTCTGAAGTTCAATGCCTCACTGCCTTGCCTTGATTTGAGGAAAGAAAAATGTTTATACTCGGCAGTGGGACTTTGGATGAAGATTAAAGGCAAGATGCTAAATATACATATATATCCATACACTGATCTTTTAAAGTAATATCAACATGTTGGAAGGCCTAAAAGATATTAACTGACATCAAAGCCACACTCAGAAACCGCAAATTAACATTTAGACTGAAATGCCACCGCCACGTTCTAAAAGTGTAGCCACTTGCCTCAGGTGAGTAACTTTCATTTGTAAGCAAGGAAAGATCAATGAGCACTGTTATTTCACAAGCCAAGCCCAAAAGCAAGAAGAAGCATTGTTAGAAACTCAGATATATTACTTGGGTGCCAAATGGCTCCTTAAACCAAGGTTGCGGTCACCAAAAGAGAATGTCTAGTTTCCATTTTTTAGCAAGACGGCTCTAAAGTCTTATTTTTCAAATGATGGACTAACTGTGACTGGTTCTCAGTTAAACATCCGGCAAGTTCAGAGGACAACCTTGAGCTCTGAGAACTTAAAGAAGAAAAGTCACTTGATCCAGGGACAGTCCACATACAGCGGTACCTCTGGTTACAAACTTAATTCATTCCAGAGGTCCGTTCTTAACCTGAAACTGCTCTTAACCTGAGGTACCACTTTAGCTAATGGGGCCTCCCGCTGCCGCCGCGCAATTTCTGTTCTCATCCTGAGGTAAAGTTCTTAACCCGAGGTACTACTTCTGGGTTAGCGGAGTCTGTAACCCAAAGTGTTTGTAACCTGAGGTGTTTGTAACCCGAGGTACCACTCTATTATATTAGCCTATTCTGACGTCTTTTTTCTTAATCTTGACTGTTCCTGCTCATTCAGGCTGCACAAAAATGCATTTTCATTCCAGAAATTCATTCCAATTGTGCAGATAAAATATAACTGATAGAATTTCTCAGGGTGGGGTATTAGTGTATGAAAACAGTCCCAATCCCAGGATCTCCAGGCATGTACCTCCTGATAGTGGAGATGTCAGGAGCTATCCTGACACCCATACATCTTCACTTGGTCACCACGGATTGAAAGCCAGGTGCAAAATGGCGCCCGGCTTATTTCGAACTCTGATTCCTCATCCGGCCAAAGAGATCCCTTCATTACAGTGGGAGAGTTAAGTTGGTGTTTAACAACACAATCTTACACACAGAGGTACAATATGTTAATACCATTGGGTTGAATTAGACATAACATCCAGTTATGTATGTACAGGACTGCATTCAACGGCAATCTTTTGCTGGATTGTGGTTTGTGTACTGTGTACAGCTTAATGTGAAACACTTTGAACATTTAAAACACACCAATCTTGTTTCGTTCGCTATTATGTATTTTTGTGTTTTTATACTGTAAACCGCCTTGCGATCCTCAGATGAAGAGCAGTTTATAAATTCAATAAATAAAAAGTAAATACTAAATAGCATTTTGGAAAAAAGCACCATTTTTCCTGCTCCCTTGAGACAGCTTTTAGATTTATTTTTGAAATGCACAAGGCAAAGGCTCACAAAGTTCCACAGAGTACCTAATTGTCGTTTCACTAATTACCGTTCTCGGACACACAGCAACTGTTTTGCTTATGGGAGTGGCAAGAGCACTATAAACACGAAGACCTTCCTTCAGGAGGAAAAAGGTCGTTCTTGTGACTAAAAACCAGAGAGAAAACATGATTCAGCAAGAGTCTCTCATTTAAGAATGCAAGAGGCCATGCACCAGTGCAGCTCTTCCTCCTCTTCCATTTATTCAGAATTTAACTAGGTGCCCACACAATGTAAGATCCTTGGATCTGTAGACACCTGGAGGTGGGTGGAAAATAAGTAAGTCCATTTTTGATGGAAAATAAGTAAGTCCACACAGATCTGTCATCAGCATGGATAGCTCAGTTGATTACAGTGTGCTGCTGATAATGACGTAGTTGGCGCTATGGTCTAAACCACTGAGCCTCTTGGGCTTGCTGATCAGAAGGTCGGAGGTTCGAATCCACAGGGCGGGGAGAGCTCTCGTTGCTCTGTCCCAGCTCCTGCCAACCTAGCAGTTCGAAAGCATGCCAGTGCGAGTAGATAAATAGGTACCACTGCAGCAGGAAAGATAAACTGTGTTTCTGTGCGCTCTAGCTTCCATAACGGTGTCCTGTTGCGCCAGAAGCGGTTTAGTCATGCTGGCCACATGACCCAGAAAGCTGTCTGCGGACAAACGCCGACTCCCTCGGCCTGAAAGCAAGATGAACGCCACAACCCCATAGTCGGCTTTGACTGGACTTAACTGTCCAGGGGTCCTTTACCTTTTTTTTTTTTAACCTAATGCCAAAGTTGCAAGTTCAATCTCTGTTCAGGACAGCTGCATATTCCTGCAGTTGCAGGGAGCTGGATTATATGATCCTCAGCGTCCCTTCCTTCTGTGATTCTAAGACGATGCTAAAGTCCGCATGTCTGAATTGCTTGTCTTCTGTCACTGAATTCAAAGGCATGCAAAGGAACTGGCAATAGTTTTTGTAAGCCCGCTACAGGCTGTCAGCCACATGGCACAAGTTTCCTGCATTTGCGATCCCCTTAACTTGTGAATTTGCTGGGAGACTGAAAGTCTTGTATGCTGTCAGCTCAGCCAGTACAGTGGTACCTCGGGTTAAGAACTTAATTCATTCCGGAGGTCTGTTCTTAACCTGAAACTGTTCTTAACCTGAAGCACCACTTTAGCTAATGGGGCCTCCCTGCTGCCGCTGCGCCACCGCTGCATGATTTCTGTTCTCATCCTGAAGCAAAGTTCTTAACCCGAGGTAATATTTCTGGGTTAGCGGAGTCTGTAACCTGAAGCGTATGTAACCTGAAGTGTATGTAACCCGAGGTACCACTGTACTAGCGTAAAAGGAGGGAGGGGAGTTGGGAAGAAAGGGAACAACTAAAAGAATACATGGCATGAGATTGTGTGCTATTGGGTTCCAGAGAGAAAAGGGGGTTTAACAGTGAATGTAGAGCTGAAATATTTTGCAATGTGGCCCCGGGGACAAAGAAAGGGGAGGCACGAAAGCCCCAGCTTGCAGCAATCTTTTGTCAATTTATAAGGCCTTCGTGACGTCACTTTCTTATCTCCTAAAACTGTTGCAGATTAAACATCTGCATTTCCTTAAAACGTTTTCCATTCAAACCTGTATTTACTTAACCTCTTTCAGCTCAAGATAAAATGCACCTGCAGAACACAGAAGCCTCACAAACCATATTTATGTGCTTTTAATTTTTTTAATTAAATATGCATTTAATTGAACCAAAGGACTCTCAGCAAACCATATTCCTTCTCACCAGACCACATTCTGCACTGGCTCTACTCCTTGACCTCCTCAAGTTCTTTTGCCTGGCTGAAATATTATTATTAATAAGGACCGCCTCTTTCCATATGAACCTACCCGGACCCTGAGATCAACTTCTGAGGCCCTCCTTCGTGTGCCTCCTCCTTGAGAGGTCCAGAGGGTGGCAACAAAAGAAAGGGCCTTCTCTGCAGTGGCTCCCCATCTGTGGAATTCTCTGCCCAGGAAAGATCGCTTGGCGCCTTCATTATACACCTTTAGGCAGCAGGCAAAAACGTTCCTTTTTAACCAGGCCTTTGGCTGATTCGATTTACACCCTATACCCTTTAAAAATGTGTTTTTTGTGTGAGAGGTGGGTATTGAGTTGCTCTTTTAATTTTCATTAGGTATTTTGTGGTTTTATATCTTGATTTTATTCTGTGAACCGCCCTGAGACCCCCAGATATAGGGCGCTATATAAATTCAATAAAAAATAATAAAAAATAATAATTCATGTCCCAACTTTTCCCCTGATGGGACTCAAGGTGGCTTACAATCAGAACTGCTCAAAGCTCAAAACAACCAATCATTTTTTAAAAAAACAATTAAATACTGACAAAATTAAAGTTATATACATACAGGCATACCTCGGGTTGAAGTAGCTTTGGGATAAGTATTTTCGGGTTGCGCGCTGTGGCGACCCATTACTTCCGGGTTTCGCCGCTCGCGCATGCGCAGATGGTCAAAATGACATCACACACATGCGCAGAACCGGTGAAGTGCAACCCACGCACACGCAGACACAGGTTGCTATCGCTTCTGGATGCGAACGGGGCTGCGGAACGTATCCCGTTTGCATCCAGAGGTACCACTGTATATGAAATCTATTAAAACCACTCCAATAATTTCCATAAATAAGTATGTCTTTGTACTGTGATAATGCCCCCTTGCTCACCTGCTCAAAGAGATGTGCATGTTTGTGCGCATATATAGAGGCTTCTGGCTTTTGCATGGCTCGAACATGACATACATTAGGAAGGTGAGGATCATGCCTCCACTCACATTTTCTTCCTGGCCCAAATCATCCCTGCCATGTGCCCCCCAGAAAAGTGTGACCCTTGGGTTGAAAAAGGTTCGCTATCCCAGCTTTTCGGACACCATGCAGCCTGCCCAGTATGGGGAGGGGATATAATTTTTGGGGGGAAGTATCACGCTTTTAAAAAACAAAACACCTTGTGACTCATTCAAGGTTATACATACATTCAGTCGGTGACAGGACTCACAAGTGACCTCCCCAGGCCACCATGTGACAAATCCAATGTCACACGAACACAGCCTTCCTTATCTTTATACCAGCCCAGTTGCTCACACAGAACTGCTTGCTCAAATGTTTTCAGGGTCAGGAAATTCAACATAAAATTTCAGCTTTTCCAGAACAACTGAAAGGTGAACAAGGCAGGCACGTACAACCACAGGAACGCACCTTCGTATTTCCAAGCAAACGACCAAATTACATTTTCAGAAATATCGTAAGGTGCAAGACTCCAGTCTGTCATATGTTTGGATGATCTCCAAAAGAGCCTCTTTGTACATGGAAAGCTAGCATCTCATGGGAACGGGTTCTCGTCTAGCCTTTTCCTTGATTTGCTAACTTTCCACAGAGTTTTAAGTGAAGGCAAACTTTTAAAGATACAAGACCTTTATCTTGCAATCTGAAGTCAGATAAATCCCCGGCAGGCTTTAAAACATGATATTTCTGAATATGCAATTCAGTTCAGGATTTAGGCAAACAAAAGAGCATGGCTCATCATGAAACATACCGGTATATTCCTGGCTGAAGATTAATGTATTTATTTGTTTTATGGCCTGCTCTAAATTGCTCAGGGTTTTTGTAAATTAATGTGTCGCATTAAAATGTTTTAAAATAGAAAATGGAAAACAATCGCTTCCAAAAGACCCACAGTTGAACAGATGTGCTGCATCAACACCTGTCTAAAGACAGGATTATCCAATATCAAACTCTTTCCAAACCTCCTCTTGGTGCCTTTCCAACTCCTTCTAAAAACCTCCAAAAGGGATTCCATGAACACCTTGAATTTCAAAACATCTCTTAATATTAACAAATTCACGTTAATGTTTACATTTATAACTACTCTGGGACCTTAGGGTGCAAGACAGGTAAATAATAATACTGTATTTATAAGAAGTAATTCAAAGTTACTTTTCTTCCTTTTCTTCAAATTTTGGCTGCCTTCCTTCCTCTTTTTGTTGGCAGTCCTTTACATTTTTAAAAATACTATTAGCTTAACCCCACCCCCTGCACACTCAATCTTAACCCCTTAATGTCTAGCACCTACCTGTTCACAGTCTCTCTTTTGGTGGGAGGGGGAGAACCTCCTCTAAGTTTATGTATTTGCAAAGTAAGATTTTAATTCCAAGGGTAAAGAAGATAGTCAGAGAAATGTGTGCCTTTTCTGATAATAAATTAATTTACTTTCTCTCCCCATCTTGATCACACACAGAGGTCGAAATCCCACTTGCAATATGACTGTAGATGCCCTTGATCTTACTCATGGAAAACCACAAAAGTGAAAAGGAAGCTTGAAATATGCAAAAATGTCACATGCTACACTGAACAACACTTCAATGCCTGCAAAGGTATTGAGGTATTGCTCAAGACTCTCCTGTCTGCAAGGCTCAACCAGACAACTAAAAACAAGAAGCTACAGACTCACCTGTATTCAAGCAAACTGACTGCTAACTTTCCACATATACAGTAGTTACCCCCTGGAAGAGTAATGATCCTACTACAGCCCCTCACTTCAGGGATAGATGACTTTGTTTGCTTTAGAAATAAGGCAAATTTGCAGCCACAACTATAACAACTTTCACAAGACCACTCTGCTAAGAGTTCTGCTACATTCCCAAATACAAACATCAGGTGTAGAAACAAATAGGACACTAAACTTTACTTTAAACACCATGCTATTTTATGGGAAAGTTGACGTCAAGGAACAATCCAGGCAAAGGTAAACGTTGATTTTAATGGAGGAGTTAAGCAAGAAGAAATCTTTGCCATAGCTCATATGAAAACCAAGTACTGAAAGAACTCTCTTGCACAGAAAATCCACCTAAAGTTTGTTTCAATGGGACCTTTAGCAAGTGACTGACTTTTCCAATCATTTTTCCAATCAAGGTTATTTTACTTTATTGTCATGACCCAAACAATCTTGGCAAAATATCCATGAGACAATGCCTCTAGTGCATGGGTAGGCAAACTAAGGCCCGGGGGCCAGATCCAGCCCAATCGCCTTCTAAGTCCAGCCCGCGGACGGTCCAGGAATCAGCGTGTTTTCACATGAGTAGAATGTGTGCTTTTATTTAAAATGCATCTCTGGGTTATCTGTGGGGCATAGGAATTCATCCTCCCCACCCAAAATATAGTCTGGCCCCCCACAAAGTCTGAGGGACAGTGGACTGGCCCCCTGCTGAAAAAGTTTGCTGACCCCTACTCTAATGGAAGCTCCGCAAAGCCCCCTATGCCAAACCACACACTTTGAAAATATCTTAACATTTGAACAGCAATGAACATTATGTGATCTTAGCAGATTCTTCCAGCATTGTTTGCGATTACTTTTAAGCTGCAAGAGAAAAGGGGGCGACATCTGGACAACATTAGGAAGTGGACAGAAGACAAAAGAGGAAATGGACCAAAATGAAATAAACCCTCCATCTCTCCCCTACGGCTGTGCTGCCATGGCAGCCCTTCTGAAACCCCTGCAGTGAGTGGCCTGTCTCAATCCCCTCTCCCTGGAATCCCTGGCCGAGTTTTTTCCAAAAGGAAATTCCTGATCTCTCTCTACAAGAACCACATGCCCTTGTTGCAAAACAAACTTGCAGCGGACTTTCTGCCCTGCTTAGCTCGCAGATGCGCTCCGTGGGCCATGCCAAAAAATAAAAAAATGCCCACTCGGTTTACTGACCTAAATGCACAATGGCGAGAGAGGGGGAGCGAGCGCAAGGCGAAAAAGCGCACAAAAGGAAGCAGCTCACCTCCGCTCCAGGATTGCATCCTGGCTTAAAAGGGAAACGACCACTCACTCCTCGCTCTGCAATCAAAAATCCTAACAGCGGCAAAGATCCCTTCCCCACAGTTTTTTGCCGTTTGCGCATTGCATCCATAGGATTTACCTATGGAGGTGTTTTTGCGGGGGAGAGAAGGTTGAAGGAAGCAATTCTTCCAACTTTGCCTCTTTGGGGCGCACTCAGAAAAATGAAACACATCTCACCTAGGGGTACGCTCCAACACAAGGATTAAAACATTTCTAAGGCTGGAATCCTCTGCATTCTTACTTGAAAGTAAACCCCTTTGAATTCGGCGGGGTTAATGCCGGGTGCAACCCAGGCGATCACTTTCTCTTCTTTAATATATTTATTTCTTTGGTTTTTCAAATTAAAGTTTTACAATCACATATCCATCATAAAAACAAGATTCCATAGAATCTCCTGGACTTCCCTCCTCCTCTTTGTGGGTCCTATTATAAGTCATTTCCTCCTGCATCTTTTATAATAATCCAAATCTTTTACATCTCCATTGTATCCAAAATTCGCCATTAAACTACATTTGTTATCGGGCGATCACTTTCTATGGATCCACAACAAGGTGCTTTATTATTCCTGTTACTTTCAAGGCGGAAGTTAAGCGTCCTTCCGTCCCAAGCGCTTGACTCGGATCGCACACCTGAATTGTTTTTAAATTCGGGATTAGCGACAACAAGCCGCCGCCAAAGCCGCTCTTTCTCCCGTCCCCCCAACAACGTGCCGTTTCCTTCACCTCTCCAAACCCCGCAGAAGAACCGAATTACACATTTACACCTGGGTTTCCTCGGACGTAAATCGCAACCCCCCCCCCCAGGTAAACTCGGAGGGGATCACAGCCTTTGCTAGGAAGTCACCCCTGGCGGCGAGGCTCTCTTCCCACGTAGGAACGCGCGCAACAGGATCAGCCCCGCAGGAGCCGTGCGCTCACCTCGGGGAAGAAGTTCTCCATCGCTGCGGCAACTCGAGGGCGCCCGGCCGGGAGAGAGGCCGCTTCAGCGGGCTACCACGTGCCGCCACGGGGCCGATGGCCGTTCCCGGCGGGGCGGCGGAGCTGCGGCTCGGCGTCACGCCCTTCCTCCCCGCGCTGCCATCCCTCGGCCTCCCGGCGCTGCCCTCCGGCCCAGGGGCCACCAGCACACGCATCCAGACGCGCGCCACGAGGAGCCTTTTGTCTCAAAGCCTTCGCGAGGAACCCCGGCCGGGCCACATGCCTCCTGCTCGCACCGGAGCCGATCTCCTCCCTACTAAATCCACCAGGGGGATCTCAATCGGCGGACTTAGGAAAGGGGGGGGGAGGGAAAGCACGCTGCAGTTCTCTCCCCCGAACGGATCCGGCTGCTCCAGAGCGCAGCGCGGCCAGGGAAAGGTGCGCGCAAAACGGACACGAGCGCACACCTAGAGAGCGCAGAGAGTTAGGTTTCCTGGTGGCGGTTCCAAGGGACCTCTCGGGCCACGACAGTGTTGCCTACACTCCGCTGCCTGAGATTAGGAAATCCCCGCCCTGGAGAGCGAGCGACCCAGCCAATCCCAAGCGAGCGCCTCTTTGGAATCCGGACCCGGGAGGGCGCGCGAGCTGCCTCTTTCTCTCTCTCTCCTCCTGTTTTTTGGGCTGCTGCAGAGGCTCTGATTTCCAAAAGACTTCCTGACTGTGTCGCACTTTCTGCAGAGGCGCGATGGTGGGCTGGCTCCGCAGGCAACCCCCCGCGCTCGCACCTCTACCTGCCACGCTTCGTTTCAGAATTCGTGCACACGACCTGCAAGGAGATACGAACGTCTGCACTCTATTCGCAGCCAGTGTAGATACTCAGAAGAGTGTGGGTCAGTCTCCTCGTTAGTGGAAGGAAGACTGCCTAGCAAAGGCAGCCAACCCAATTTATAATCTATATATCATAAAATCATAGAGTAATCTAGTAGTCCAGCCTAAACAGCTGTTCCATAAGGGACTCGAACCTGCAACCTTGGCGTTATCATCACCGTGCTCTAACCAGCTGAGCTATCCAGTCCATTTTTATAGGTAAAGGGACCCCTGACCATTAGGTCCACTCGCGGACGTCTCTGGGATTGTGGCGCTCATCTCGCTTTATTGGCCGAGGGAGCCGACGTACAGCATGACTAAGCCACTTCTGGCGAACCAGAGCAGCGCACGGAAACACCGTTTACCTTCCCGCCAGAGCAGTACCTATTTATCTACTTGCACTTTGACGTGCTTTTGAACTGCTAGGTTGGCAGGAGCAGGGACCGAGCAACGGGAGCTCACCCCGTCGCGGGGATTCGAACCGCCAACCTTCTGATCGGCAAGTCTTAGGCTCTGGTTTAACCCACAGCGTCACCCGCGTCTCTGAGATACCAAGAGCCAAAACAGAAAAAAACCTGGAAGAGGCTTAGTAGCGCACCTTCTTAGGCTATCATCTTATGAGCACCACTTGGGAGGAAGCCATGCTGAAGGCAGCGGCGCTCTGGCGACCATCTGCATCAGGCTGTAATTTTTCTAATTACTGCAAACCAAGATACCACACAGGTTCAGAAAGTTCAGTCGAGAGATGCTTATTCTGGATGAAGCAAAAGCACAGCAAGGTTCCAATAAAGGACACACTGATTCATCCTGCCTCAGGTTTTGCAATGTATTGAGCCACAGAGTTTGGGGAATTTTTGTCAGAAGTCAGGAAATAAAGCACAGTCAACAGCAGTCATACCAATCTGATTTACCACAAATGACTCTGGTCCAGTCGTCCAGCCAGTTATTTGAAGTTGTTTGAATGTCGCAGTCTCGGAAGTCATCGTTCTGGACTGTAAACTACCACCACCATGACCCCAACAGCAACCCAAACAGCAAGCCCTCTTCCTTTATTTATTTATTTATTTATATTTTTTGAATTTATTTATTTGGTTTTTCAACTTAAACTTTTACAAAGATATATCAAACATAAATAATAAAAACAAGATTCCTAGGAATCTCCTGGTCTTCCATCCTCCCTTTTGTGGGTTCTATTATTAATCATTTTTTATGATGAATTATGCATCTTTTATGATACTCCAAATCATTTGCCTCTTCCAATATGTCCAGAATTCAACCTTAAACTGTTTACAGTGGTCTTTAAGATAAGTTATAAATTTCCCCCATTCCTTATTAAAATTTTGGTCTTCCTGATTTCTGACTCTTCCAGTCATTTTAGCCATTTCAGCATAGTCCATTAACTTCATCTGCCATTTTTCTCTGGTAGGGACTTTATCTTCTTTCCATCTCTGGGCCAATAACATTTGTGCCGCTGTAAATAGTCTTTTCTGCTCCTTTGGGATTTTGGCACCTAGTGTCAGCTTTTTCCAGCCCATTGAAGCCAGCTAGCCATGCCTCTGGGTCTGAAGAACCCACTTGGACTACTGCAATGTGCTCTATATGGGGCTGCCTTTGAAGGTGACCCGGAAACTAAAATAAATCCAGAATGTGGCAGCTAGACTGGTGACTGGGAATGGCTGCTGAAAGCACATAACACCGGTCTTGAAAGACCTACATTGGCTCCCAGGACGTTTCTGAGCACAATTCAAAGTGTTGGTGATGACCTTTAAAGCCCTAAACGGCCTCGGCCCAGTATACCTGAAGTAGCATCTCCACCCCCATCATTCTACCTGGACACTGAGGTCCAACTCTGAGGGCCTTTTGGCGGTTCCCTCACTGTGAGAAGTGAGGTTACAGGGAACCAGGCAGAGGGCCTTCTCGGTAGTGGCACCCACCCTGTGGAAGCCCTCCCATTAGATGTCAAGCAAATAAACAACTATCTGACTTTTAGAAGACATCTGAAGGCAGCCCTGTTTAGGGAAGTTTTTAATGTTCAATGTTTTATCGTGTTTTTAATATTCTGTTGGGAACTGCCCAGAGTGGTTGGGGAAACCAAGCCAGATGGACGGGGTATAAATAATAAATAATAAAGGAGGAGGCCCCAGTATAAAAAGTCAAATCCATTTATGCTGCTCTCACATAATTTGGTGAGCTGATTTAGGCTGCAGCGTTTTGTCAGAGGTGACGAGAGTTAAAACCTGCTCATAAGGGAGACCATCTACCCTAAAAGTCTTCTTTGTGATCCTACATATGTATGGATCGGCTGTGGTTATTCAGTAAGAAGGGAAAGGCATTCTGGACACCGAAACCCACAGCCAGTCCCCCCCCCCCATGTGTATGTATGTCCTTACCCTCACAAGGTCACGTGTGAACTGATTCAAGGTCACTCTGTGAACTGCTTAGCTGAGTGGAGATCTCCTTGGTCCTGGTGCGACATCATGAAGAGCCTAACACTCACTCATTTTTATTACTGAACAACTTGGTAGACTATTGCCCATAGTAGTAGTCTACTTTTCCCAAGTAGAAGAATTAGAGATGTGCAACCTAGTCTTCTTCATTTTACTTGGGAAAAGACGATGCAAGAACCACTGAAAGAAATGTGTATGCAGTTTTAGCTGCACATTGTCATGCCAGGTTGCAAGACGATTTGAGCATAGTACACCGATCCTGGTCCGACTGTATTGGCTACTGATTAGTTTCTGAGCCCAATTCAAAGTGCTGGTTTTGACCTATAAAGCCTTAAACGGCTCAGGACCGCAGTACCTCAAGGACCGCCTCATTCCATATGAACCTACCTGGACCCTGAGATCATCTTCTGAGGCTCTCCTTCGTGTGTCCCCTGCTTGAGAGGTCCAGAGGGCAGCAACACGAGAACGGGGCCTTCTCTGCAGTGGCTCCCGTTCTGTGGAATGCTCTCCCCAGGGACGTTCACCTGGCGCCTTCATTACACACCTTTAGGCGCCAGGCAAACACGTTCCTCTTTAACCAGGCCTTTTGGTTGACCTGATCAACATCCCATACCCTTTTTAAAAAATTCTTGGGAGGGGCACTATTGGGTTGTTGTTTTTATTTTTATTATGTATTTTGCGGTTTTATATCTTGATTTTATTCTGTGAGCTACCCTGCGACCCCCTGGGTATAGGGCGGTATATAAATTCAATTAATAATGATGATAATGATAACATCTTTAAACTTTTATAAATTTCATGAAAGATGAAAATTGGGGGGTGGGGGTTTCTTGCACCCACAAATTACTATGTTTCTATGGACCCGATTCTGCACTTACTCGTTAGCACGCTTCATCATGGTTTCAGAAATGTCAAGGTGCAACATAAGGCGGGGTAATGAAAATAGATTCGAAGGCTGAGCCATGCCACTTTAAACACTTTAAAGTAGTCTCTGAAATGAATGAGTACTCTATGCTCAGTGCAGATAAGGGTGTCTCAAGTCAAACCCTCTAAGTATTTTGTTAAAAGGGTGCGGCTCCATAGAAACGCAGCACGAAGGAGTGGATTTGAAAGAATTGCAAAATGGTTTAAGGAACACTTTAAGGCTTAGTCTTCCTGAAGTTGCTTCTTAGGATGAACTCGTATAATATGAGCAATTAGGTAAGCCCATATGAAATTACATTTACGGATGATGCAAGTGAAGACTTGTGCAAAGCATTATCCCATTTTTTGTAGGCAAAGGTCAACAACATTGAGGAAGAGAACCCACTGCTGGATTAATAAGGTACGGTCCTTTCTCCTGCCCCACATCTATGCATAAAATATATTCCCTTACATTTCAACTTATTAATCCAATGCAGCTCTACAAAAAATGTGTTTACTACACAACTACCAGGGTTCACTGTTTTCTACCAGATCAGAGTAAAAAATGAGACAATGTAAAAACATCCTGCGTTTGATTTTACTGTAAAATAGGAAGCTGCACTGTTTGTTGTTGTTGTTTAGTTGTTTAGTCGTGTCCGACTCTTCGTAACCCCATGGACCAGAGCATGCCCGGCACTTCTGTCTTCCACTGTCTCCCGCAGTTTGGTCAAACTCATGCTGGTAGCTTCGAGAACACTATCCAAACATCTCGTCCTCTGTCTTCCCCTTCTCCTTGTGCCCTCCATCTTTCCCAACATCATGGTCTTTTCCAGGGAGTCTTCTCTTCTCATGAGGTGGCCAAAGTATTGGAGCCTCAGCTTCAGGATCTGTCCTTCCAGTGAGCACTCAGGGCTAATTTCCTTAAGAATGGATAGGTTTGATCTTCTTGCAGTCCATGGGACTCTCAAGGGTCTCCTCCAGCACCATAATTCAAAAGCATCAATTCTTCGGTGATCAGCCTTCTTTATGGTCCAGCTCTCACTTCCATACATCACTACTGGGGAAACCATAGCTTAAACTATACGGACCTTTGTTGGCAAGGTGATGTCTCTGCTTTTTAAGATGCTGTCTAGGTTAAGCTGCACTATACATACCACTATATCCTTTCCAAAACACAGGTGCTCAGTCTTCTATTTACCCAATGTTTTATTGAGAGTTTTGCCTAGTTAACCAGCAGAATGAGAAGGCAGACTTATGAGATGGTAGAGTGCACTGTGAATACCATTGTTGAATGCTCCCCATCATGTAAAAACAGTCAATTGCAATAAATACATGTAAGTTGTTTTTTAAAAAACAAACTAACCAAAACCAAACCACAATTGTGCTAATTTTAAAGCTTCCAATGAGTTTCCCCACTGTGTTAAATTTTGCAAAAAAGATTCACCACCTGTCATCTGAAATATACAACCCATTTCATCATCAGATTCTGCAGCCATGTCAGGCATTTTTTGCCCAGGTTCCCAGTAAAGGTGACAGCATAAGAAGCAGAAGTCCCAGCAAAGGAAGAATAGATACAAAAAATTATGGAATATGCAGAAATGGCGAAACTTACAGGAAGAATAAGAAATCAAGATAACACTTTTTTTAATTAAATGAATTTGGATATGCAGAAGATATTAAAAATAAATAAATGAAGGAACCGCAAAAAGAGGGGGAAGGAAGTCAAACTTTGAAATTGTAAAACTAATGAAATGTACAAACTAGAAAAGTAGAAATAAAAACTTTTTTAAAAAATAAAACCAAAGCAAGAAAGATGAGGGTGTCCCCCCCCCAGGTGTTGTGAATACTATAATCAGCTAATTCACTAGCATGACATCTTTGTTCAAAGCACTTTGTATACACACTTGTATAAAAGCACAATTTGATTCCCTCCCCCTCTTATTTTCTCCTTTCTCCTCCTGTGATGGAACTCCTATTTGGGGACTTCCTTGGCTTTTTTTCTGGCCCATGTAGGACCAGTCTGGAAAGTTAGCCTTGGTGAAGACTTGACGTTTTCATCCCAAAAAAAAGTTTTTGATTTGAGTTTCCATTGAAATGAGGCTGTATTTTAATGTTTTAATGTTGTATTTCAATCTTGTTTTTAAGTTTTATTCCAATCAATTTGTTTTTATATTGGGTGTCCTGGTCTTGGCTGCGGAGGGCGGGGTATAAATAAAAATTTATTATTATTATTATTATTATTATTATTATTATTATTATTATTATTATTATTTATTATACACAAAACATTAGGGGACATGGGTGGCACTGTGGGTTAAACCACAGAGCCTAGGACTTGCCGATCAGAAGGTCGGCGGTTCGAATCCCCGCGAGGGGGTGAGCTCCCGTTGCTCGGTCCCTGCTCCTGACAACCTAGTAGTTTGAAAGCACGTCAAAGTGCAAGTAGATAAATAGGTACCACTCTGGTGGGAAGGTAAACGGCGTTTCCGTGTGCTGCTCTGGTTCGCCAGAAGTGGCTTAGTCCTGCTGGCCACATGACCCAGAAGCTGTACGCCGGCTCCCTCGGCCAATAAAGCGAGATGAGCGCTGCAACCCCAGAGTCGGTCACGACTGGACCTAATGGTCAGGGGTCCCTTTACCTTTACCTTTACACAAAACATTTATCCACAGAACAACCTGCGAAGTACGCAAGGCTGAGCATTGCCCAACTGGACACCCCCACCCCACCCGCTGTGCTTATTCAACTCTTCTTCTGCCTGAGAGGGCTTCCCCATTCATTTCATTCAAGAAAGCAGACTTCTCTATGTGTGCTCTTCACAGGCTTATGCTCTCTATCACAACGCAGCCGGTGAGCGCATTGCACCATTTCTTGGCTTGGGATTTTTGGGCCGAGTGAATTGCCTGAGGCTAACTGGCGAGCTTCTCCCACAGTGAGACTAAAACTGGGTGGCCCACAGCCAAACTGAACGGCACCACCCAGCGCTCCAAAGGTTGTGTGTGAAGTTATGTAGGGAATCCCCTACGTAGCAACTCTGCAGGGCAGAATGGCCTGTCCTGCCACTGCCCCTTTAAGAAGTCCCAACCCACATTTACAAGAGGGAAAGGCTGCACCTCAGTGGAGACAGCCAAGAAATGGGTGGGGTGAGGGAGTGAGTGCCACCGCCTCAGACTAATGAGCTCCTGAGCTGAAATAGCCTTGAGGCAGCAGGCCAAGGGAGGGGCAGTTTGGTTAGGAGGTGAGGAGAAAGCTGAACACTGAAGTTTTAAAGCATCGTTTGCCAGCGGCAAGGGATGGGGAAAAGGCGTCTCTCTGTACCACCCAGTTTTCAGGGAAGAGGCAACTCCATGGGAGGTTTGGAGGGTGGCAGCATGAGAATGATGCTTTCCAGGGGTGGTCCCCTACTTGTGGGGTGCTCTCCCCGGGGGGGGGGGGGTGCATCTGGTGCTATATTTATCTAGCTTTGAGACAAATGCTTCTCTCTTTTCTTGGACATTTGTCCCTTAATTTTCAGGGTGGCACGGTGGCTTTTTCTGTTGTCCTGCCCTCCTTGTTTTGCTGTTTTAGCCTATTTATACATTTTCTTACAATCAATTTAACATTTCAAAGTTTGACTTCCTTCCCCCTCTTTCTGCGGTTCCTTAATTTGTTTATTTTTCAATATCTTTTGCATATCCAAATTCATTTAACTTGCTCATTTAATTATCTACTGTAAATATATACAGTGGTACTTCGGGTTTCATACGCTTCAGGTTACATACGCTTCAGGTTACAGACTCCGCTAACCCAGAAATAGTACCTCGGGTTAAGAACTTGGCTTCAGGATGAGATCAGAAATTGCGCGGCAGCGGCGTGGCAGCAGCGGGAGGCCCCATTAGCTAAAGTGGTGCTTCAGGTTAAGAGTACCACTGTACTCTTATAAGACTGCAGGTTATACTATAACCCTGCTAAAGTTTTTATCTGTTTGCAATTTATCTGTAAATATCCAATAAACCATTTCCATTCTTTTATAAAAAGTTGGTTATCTTTATTTCTTATTTGTTATACTGTGGTACCTCAGGTTAAGTACTTAATTTGTTCTGGAGGTCCGTTCTTAACCTGAAACTGTTCTTAGCCTGAAGCACCACTTTAGCTAATGGGGCTTCCTGCTGCCGCCGCGCCGCCGGAGCCCGATTTCTGTTCTTATCCTGAAGCAAAGTTCTTAACCTGAAACACTATTTCTGGGTTAGCGGAGTCTGTAACCTGAAGCGTATGTTTTGCAGATGCTGAGTCAATGTTTTCAGGGGATCTCCACGCACTATCTTAAGAATTGTACTCTTTCCCTAAAAATAGCACAAGAACTGCTAGGTCTGCATCTTTACATCCACTTACCTGGGCATAAGCACTATGGAACTTTGTGGGACTTGTGGAAATACATACAGAGGACTATAATATTTGTCCGCAGCACCTGGCATATTCAGAGATAAAGTTCTGAAGGAGGTTCTGTTTAGTTGTCAGGGTTGATCATCACAGTCCATCCTCTCTGGATTAGCTGGATTCGTTTATTAAAGACAGCTAAGCCAGTGGCCACATTTCATGGGAGAAAATTCCCTAAGATAATTATATATTGTGTGAAGGGATACTTTCATTTGTCTTATCCCGACTCTGCTGCCAAGTGGTGGACTTGTTCAGGATATGACTGAAAGGAAAATTAGAAGGGAGAAGAGCAAGATGAAAGCCCGAATACAACCAGATACAGCAAATTAAAGAAGTGGAAAGAGTAGAGAAATAACACTGGTATTGGGAAGAAGGGGGACGAGACTTCAAACAAAACGTAGAACTGAGGACAGTAGCTGCAGACTGATCTACACATTGAAACATGAGAAAACCAAAGCAAGATTTGTATACAAAAACATATAGAATATGCAGAAATGTCAGAACTTACCAAAGAAATAAGATACAGTGGTACCTCGGGTTACATACGCTTCAGGTTACATACGCTTCAGGCTACAGACTCCATTAACCCAGAAATATTACCTCAGGTTAAGAACTTTGCTTCAGGATGAGAACAGAAACCGTGCTCTGGCGGCGTGGCGGCAGCAGGAGGCCCCATTAGCTAAAGTGGTGCTTCAGGTTAAGAATAGTTTCAGGTTAAGGACAGACCTCCGGAACGAATTAAGTACTTAACCTGAGGTACCACTGTATTAACGGGAAAAAGCTCAACAACTTAGATTTCCAAACTCAACTTCAGCCGCCCCCCCCCAAACAAAAGTCCTGGTGCCACCACTGGTTCCTTGACAAACAAGGAAGAATAAACACTTCACAAGTCGAGGAGAACCCAATTATTTCAGAAATGTTGTGCCAAGGGTGGGCCAGTGAGATATCGGTGGCTTCTTGCCAGCCCCGCTGTAGCAGATCTTTGAGAAAAGGCGTCTCCCGTTCCCCAATCTGATTCCAAGCAACAATGGCACGCAGCCTTGGTGCCGACAACAAAGGAAAAGCCTGCCCTGGGAGGAAAGCAAACAACAACAACGACAATTGCAACAGGTGCATTAGCCTCTAGCAAGGCATCACACCCGAGAGCTGTTTGTAACAGGATAGGTGCAAGAACAAAGCAGCAGACCAGCTGGGAAGCAGAAAGAAGAGTCGGACCTGGCAAAGAAGCAGCGATCATGAAAGGAGGAGATAAAAAGCAGTTTTAACTGCACTCACAAATATGTGACATCACCGCTTGCACCTACATTCTAAGCCTGCTCATTAAAAATATACTGAATTGATTCCTAGGCTTGGCACCTCAGAAATGTTGCAGTGACACAGTTAAAACAGTTCAGAAAATTCTGTTTTCTTTGCTGAAAAAGCAGGGGAGACCCGACTGCTTAAATTGAAGACAGCAGAAAGCTAGCAATGTGATGATTAGTTTCACAAGACTTTATTGTAGTATATGGCACCAGTTGTAAGTTGAAACTATTTATTTTTGACTGCCCACATCATTTCTGGTTTGGCAGCGGGTAGGTTTGGGAGTCAGCCATGTATCTTCTCAGCTGCATGTGTTTAGCCTTGCCAGATGTCACTAGATGCAAACCAGGGCAGGAGAACGTGACCCAGAAACACATGATGGGGAAAGGGTTGATTGTGAACCTTCACATCTGCCAAACGGTCTCATAATAGTGAGCAGTTACCGGGCTCGACTCTCCGGGATTATGATCTAGCAATAAAAATCACTGTGGTGTCAACCCCTATTACAGAAAGAGAAAAATTGCATAAATAGCGGTGAGGTGCCTATTTATCTGCTTTAGATAAATAGGTCTTGACAGCAGCTTATACATGTGTATTTCTTTTACTTACACTTCAAGAAAGCTTTGCCATGCAAAGGGTATATTAGGTTTTGTTATACTTTGCACAGAGAAAATAGTACAATTGTTCCATGATATTGCATGCTTCATTTTGATGCTGTGCAGTGGAGTAGCGTGGGTTGTCAGCAGCCGGGGCAAGGCAAGTAATTTGCGCCCCCTAACCCGTGGATTTGTGCCCCCTAACCCGTGGATTTGCCCTAAACCCAGATGTTGCGCCCGGTGCGGCCGGCCCCCCTTGCACCCCCCACGCTACGCCACTGATGCTGTGTTATGTTTAAACAACTTGACCTATCATCTATATCTGTCTATCATCTATCATCTGTCATCTATCATCTATCATCTATCATCTGTCTATCTGTCTATCTGTCTATCTGTCTATCTGTCTATCTGTCTATCTGTCTATATCTGTCTATATCTGTCTATCTGTCTATCTGTCTGTCTGTCTATCTGTCTATCTGTCTGTCTATCTATCTATCTATATGTGAGGTTGCATTCCTATACACATTTATCTGGAAGCAGCGATGGGAGAGAAATTTGATTTTAGCAGGTGAACTGACAGCTTCTCTGAATTTTGCAATGCAGTTCTCCAACCAAACAGTATGTTCAAAATGCACATATTAGAGGGAAATGTTAAAAATGCATTATAGGAGGGAAATGGCTTACAAAATGTGTATTTTATTCAAAATTGCATAAAAATGTGTTTATTAGGAGAAATGTGCTTTAAATTTTTAATATTAATATTTATTTTTTTAAAAAAATAAAAATCTGCAAATTGCTACAGAAATGTGGAGAACTGAATTCAAGGCTGCAAAATTGAGAACCTGAGAGAATCCCTACCTGGGAGCAGGCCCAATTGAACTAAATGGAACTTACTTCTGAATCAGCATGCATAGACTTGCACTCCTCATTGCCCTGATTCAGCTAGAGGCAACACGCAAGCAAAAACAGCCACCTGCTTGCATATGCTGAGCTACGTGTGCAGATCAGACCTGTGTGCATGATTTACTTTTCTATCCCAGCCACTGGGGCTGTGCACACAAAGGCCTTTTAAAAAGCCCGAAACGCCATTAGTCAGCACTGAGCAACGAAGATCTTATTGTAGTCCTTCTAGTAGCACAGCAATAAAACTGCCAGCACATTTGTAAAGCTAAGCAGGGTCCAGTACGGTTTCAAATTGGATGGGAAACCATGTGTTGAGGTCCTGGACCCTTGGGATCCCTTCCAAGCCTCCAGCTCTACAATTCTGATTCCCTTTTCTACACCAAACAACCAATTAGCAGAATTTGAGCTTTCAAGAATAAAGAGAGGTCCTGTCATAGCCTGAGATGGGAAAAATATACAGTGGTACCTCGGGTAACATACACTTCAGGTTACATATGCTTCAGGTTACAGACTTCACTAACCCAGAAATAGTGCTTCAGGTTAAGAACTTTGCTTCAGGATAAGAACAGAAATCGTGTTCCGGTGGTGCGGTGGCAGCAGGAGGCCCCATTAGCTAAAGTGGTGCTTCAGGTTAAGAACAGTTTCAGGTTAAGAACGGACCTTCGGAACAAATTAAGTACTTAACCCGAGGTACCACTGTACTCTAACCAGAGCTCTGAAGTCAGAGAGGACTTAGCTGTTGAATCACTACAGGAAGCAATAGGGAAAAAAGCTATCCCATAGAGGTGGAATCCCATGGGACAGCAAGGTCTCAGTTTCTTTTTTTCTTTTCAAATTTTTTATCTATACTTTTCAAGTTTATACATTTCACTAACTTTACATTCATTTTGACATTTCAAAACTTGACTTTCTTCCCCCTCTTTCTGCGGTTCCTTATACGGTGGTACCTTGGGTTACATACGCTTCAGGTTACAGACTCCGCTAACCCAGAAATAGTACCTCGGGTTAAGAACTTTGCTTCAGGATGAGAACAGAAATTGTGCTCCGGTGGCACGGCGGCAGCAGGAGGCCCCATTAGCTAAAGTGGTGCTTCAGGTTAAGAACAGTTTCAGGTTAAGAACGGACCTCCGGAACGAATTAAGTACGTAACCAGAGGTACCACTGTATTTATTTTTAATATCTTCTGTATATCCAAATTAACTTAATTTGCTCATTTACTCCTCTTCTTTAAATATATACTCTTATCAAACTGCTGGTTATTAAAATAATCCTGCCAATGTTTTTATCTGTTTGCTATTGAACTGTAAATTATTTTATAAAAAGTTTGTTATCTTGATTTCTTATTCCTCCGGTAAGTTTCGCCATTTCTGCATATTCCATAAGTTTTTGTATTCATTCTTCCTTTGCTGGGACTTTTTTCCATTTTGGACTTCTTTCCATTTTGGGCCAAGTAACTTTCTTGCTGCTGTAGTAGCATACATGAATAAGTTTCTGTACAGAGAGCCAGTGTGGTGTAGTGGTTAAGAGTGGTAGTCTCGTAATCTGGGGAACCGGGTTCACGTCTCCGCTCCTCCACATGCAGCTTCTGGGTGACCTTGGGCTAGTCACACTTCTCTGAAGTCTCTCAGCCCCACTCACCTCACAGAGTGTTTGTTGTGGGGGAGGAAGGGAAAGGAGAATGTTAACTGCTTTGAGACTCCTTCGGGTAGTGATAAAGCGGGATATCAAATCCAAACTCTTCTTCTTCTACAGTTTCCGTAGTTCTATACAGTTTAGGTAGAGGCCTCCGTTTCTTGCACCTTAGTCTCCTCTTCTAATTTCCAAAAAAATCATATTTTCCTCTCTGTCCAGAGCTCAGCATCCAGTCTTCTGTATCTCAATTAGGCCATGCCTTGCAGCTCCTATGAGAGATTTCCACTTTTACCTTCCCCTGTAGCTTTGCTCTCGTTCTTTCAAAGAAGTACTCCAACACTCTATTCATCTTAGTAGTGTTCACAGTGGATTCTAAAACACAGTCATCTTGCTTCACATAGATATCTCCCACGTTAGCCAATCACATGAAAACCACGAGAGAACTCTCTAGAATTCAGGAGTCCCTACCAGAGAGGAATGGCAAGCTAAGCTCTTAGACTATGCTGAAATGGCAAAACTGACTGGGAAACTCAGAGACCAAGAAGACAAGAAATTCAGGAAAGAATGGGAAAAGTTCATAATTTATTTAGGAGACCACTGTAAGCAGGATTTTAATACCACTTGTAATATAACAAATATTATGGACAATATGGATAGATACAAAATATAGACTATGAAATAATATGCAGTTGGAAATGTCGACAATAGGACCCTTGGAGGAGATGAGGGGAAGTTGCGAGGTTCAGAGAAATCTCTTTTTGTGGATATGTGTTTGGCATTGTAACTAATTTGCATTTGTAAAATCAAATAAAAATGATTTCAAAAAGAGAGAGAACTCTCTAAAATTCATTTGCCAACCTGAATATAGGATATAGGAATCCCAGAGCACTTGTTCTTTAGATGTCCCTTTTATGAAGAGGCACGTAGCGAGACCATTGATCCCCTGCTGGTGAGGCTCACTGACCTCCCGGAAAAGCAAAAAATTGACCTTTTCCTGTTTGGCAAAGATCATAAGACGACCCGGATGATCGCCAGATTCTGTGTACAGATCTGTAGGCGCAGACCATCCCCCGACCCGAACTAGTTCGTTAAGAAAATCCCCAAATTCGGTTCCATGGGTGACTGTGGGTCATCTCTCTGCGGTAGCGTATCTTAAAGTTTTAAGTGTCTATACACTTATCGTATTTATAAATTTTAAATTTATTGTTGTACGTTGTTTTAAATGTTTGCTTTCCTTCTGGGATTGTACCCCCAAGCGTGTTTTATAAGCTGGTCTCCGACCGTAATAAATTATCTACCTACCTACCTACCTACCTATCTATCATCTGTCAGTTGCCAACCAATCAATTTAAACACATAGTAATGCATACAAGCATTTACAATTTCAGTGAATTAAATTACTGTACTTAACAAGCTGAGCTTACCCTGCAGCCTACAGATGCAACTGGAAGTACCTGGGTTTATCCTACAATACACCTGGATGTGTGGGCAGTCAATCCTCTTTCTGCTTTTGAGCAGGCTTGAACGGATGAGGCAGCTCTAAGGTGCACCATATGTGCGCCAATAAGCAGAAATGTGCACAAACATACAAAACAATTTCATTAAAACCAGGTTAATCTAAACCTTGGGCCTTTATCCTCTCCAGAGTTCTGCTGCATTCATTTTCTGAAAGGCTGGGTTAGTTATAGAAAGCAGCACGGCCTTGGTACAATTAAAAATAATTGAGATGTGCTCACAACGCACAGGAACAGGAAAGCCAATGGAAAGGAATTTCAGATGTGTTCAGCTCATCTTTCTTGGTTGGGTAGCATTTCAAATTCTGCGCCGGTGGCGTCGGCAAGATTCTCAGCAAGGATTAAAAGGAAAATGTGAGGACACTATCACTTTAAGTGGGTTATGAGTCGGATGAGACTAAAAGGAGAATGATTCAGCAATAGAGAAGCTATGGCTTCATTTAACAGAGATGCCTCATTTTGTAAATAGTCAATAAAGTTTATCTTACGGACATCCTGGGTTCTGCAAGTTGTTACTCAAAGCCCAGTCATGACTGTAATTCTGTGTTGTGGGATCAGCAGAAAATAAACCAGGGGAGCTTCTAAGCTACCTGTTTATGAACATTGATCCTGATTTGTTTGCAGGAAGATTAGATGACGCCAGCTGTTTAACAAGCATTCATTCTGATTAGTTTTCTGGGAGGTTAGATGACACAGCATCAAAGCAAGTATTATTCCATATTTTGCATCCCTTTCTTAACGGAAAAAAGTCCAGACTTTGCGGGAAGTGGGTGTGTTGTGCAAGACCTGCCAGCCAACTGTAATTGCACAACCTGAATTGGTTGGGATGTGACTGGATCCCACCTGAAAATAGCGACAATCTGGAGACGCCCCAAGACATTCCTGAGATAAACTTGGAGCTGTTTATTTGTTAGAAAGCTCTCTTGATTAACTAGAAAGCTCTCTTGAAGACACGGGGCATAAACTTTGCCCGCTGCCCTCAAAACAACACGTATCTCAACTCATTTTGGCCTGGCTCCCTCCTCTGTCCTTGAGATAATGATGAAGCAACTGCTTACTGCCTGAAAGCAATATGAAATCTAGGCTGTACTATCTCCCAAACCTGCATCTGGGGTTTGTTGTGGCTCAGCTTCCTGCACAAGGGAAGGAGACGGAAAGTCTCGAGATTCACATACTCTGAGGCTTGAACCTCCTGATCTGAGGTTGCCTGGTGAGCAACCACACATGTTGTCTTCAGACCTTGGAGCCCTTTTCAAGAAGGGAAGGGAATAGCAGCACAACATCAGATATGGCTGCCCACAAACCTGGTCCTGAAATTATGCCATTTTAAAGGTAAAGGGACCCCTGACCATTAGGTCCAGTCGTGGCCGACTCTGGGGTTGCGGCACTCATCTCACTTTTTTGGCCGAGGGAGCCGGTGTACAGCTTCCGGGTCATGTGGCCAGCATGACTAAGCTGCTTCTGGCGAACCAGAGCAGCGCACGGAAATGCCGTTTACCTTCCCACCGGAGCGTTACCTATTTATCTACTTGCACTTTGACGTGCTTTCGAACTGCTAGGTTGGCAGGAACAGGGACCAAGCAATGGGAGCTCACCCCGTCGCGGGGATTCGAACCACCGACCTTCTGATCAGCAAGTCCTAGGCTCTGTGGTATGCCATTTTGCAGGATAACAAAATTAGCATTTAAGATAATATCAATCTTAGAAGTCCCCGCTGTTGGTCTTTCTAACTGAGGATCACCAGCTAAAAGCACATTTGATGCTTGCAAAGGAATATTGCACTCACAATTATGCTCTTGTGGGGAAAAACCTGGTAGCCAAGTCCCTTTGCAGCTGAATTGGCCACAACCATTTTTGTTTGTTTGTTTTGGGAAGCAACCTGTCTTCTGATAGAATTGGTGCTTTATAGATTTACATAGACCGTGAATCGCTGTATTTTTTCGTGTATAAGAGGGATGCGGGTGGCGCTGTGGGTTAAACCACAGAGACTAGGGCTTGCCGATCAGAAGGTCAGCGGTTCAAATCCCCGCGGTGGGGTGAGCTCCCTGTTATGTACTGAAGTTCTCACCCTGGGCCAGCAGGGGATACTGTAGATAGTTATGCAGATGAAGGATCGAAAGTGACGTTCAGTGATTGGATAGTTTTAGAAAATGGCAACAGTTACGTTGTTCTGGAGCTCTATATAAGCAGGCTGGCTGAGCTCCTCAGTCAGTTCTGTTCTAGCTTACAAATAAAGAGCTGCTTTGGAAGAATCGCTGTGTCATCTGATATGTTCGCCCACAACTTAAGACTCCCGTTGCTCGGTCCCTGCTCCTGCCAACCTAGCAGTTCGAAAGCAAATCAAAGTGCAAGGAGATAAATAAGTACCGCTCTGGCGGGAAGGTAAATGGCGTTTCCGTGCACTGCTCTGGTTCGCCAGAAGCGGCTTAGTCATGCTGGCCACATGACCCGGAAGCTGTACACCGGCTCCCTCAGCCAATAAAGCGAGATGAGCACCGCAACCCCAGAGTCGGCCATGACTGGACCTAATGTTCAGGTGTATAACACTAGGTTTCCCCCTAACAAATAATGTCAAAAATTAGCGGGCATCTCATACACAGACACATGTCTCCCTCCCATTTTCTTAAATCTGAGTCCCCCAAAATAGCGGGTGTCTTTTTTTTAAAATTTTTATTAGTTTTTCACAGTTTAAACACATAACAATAACATAAAAAACATAACAAACATAAAACAGACCTCCCCATACCACCCCTTTTCTGCATCCTTGGTTCAAATTTTTTCAGCAACCCTTCACTCATCGCATTATTTAGATCAATTCTTATGGTTATCTTCCTTAACTTATTAATTACAGCTGTGGTTCTTTATTTCCTATCCCCCTGACCTCCTAATTTTCATCCATGTTACAACAATTTTTCAAATATATCTTAAATTTCTTCCATTCTTCCTCCACTGTCTCCTTCCCCTGGTCTCGGATTCTGCCAGTCATCTCAGCCAGTCCCATGTAGTCTATCACCTTCGTCTGCCATTCTTCCAACGTGGGTAGTTCTTGTGTCTTCCAATACTTTGCTAGAAGGATCCTTGCTGCTGTTGTGGCGTACATAAAAAATGTTCTATCCTTCCTTGGCACCATTTGGCCCACCATGCCCAAGAGAAAAGCGGGTGTCTTATACATGGGGTCATCTTATAGACGGAAAAATACGGTCTGTGCTTGATTAAATCTATATCTGATATAAACGGTGAAAAAAAGGAAAGCCCCTTTCCCAACTCCTTTGAAATCCCAAAAGAAATCATTAAAGGAATTCCAGGCTAGAACGTTTGTCCTTATTTAGGCAAAGGAAGGCATGTTTACCTCAAGTTAGTGCATTCAGACAAGAAGCAGGGAAGGAAGTTCAGGAAATTAGCAAGAAGAAAAGTATTGTTTTGTTACTAATGAGTTGCTATCTTTTTGTGGCTGTTGACCATATCCTTGAAGACAAAGAAGGGTCGACAACCTAAATCAGGATTATGAAAGATATTTGATCCCAGCAATCTAGCTGCCAGACCCTCTGGGGCAATTTAGACACAGCATTTTAAGTGTTAAAAAACAGTAAGGCGTGAATGAGCGAGACCCATGTCTTGAAATATGTATCTGACGCATCATTTCACATAGCTTCACTACTATGATTAAAATCAAAGCTTTGGATTTTACTTACATTTTAAAATTCTAGTAAATATTTTCAATGCAATATTCAACTTTTTATTTCACATCTGAGCGACTTATTTCCTCTCTGAAGGCCTTGCCTCATTTCCCCCCCACTCAGCACTGAAAGTCAATTGCCTCTGGGGTTTGCAATTTTAGCTGTAGAGAGCAGTAGAGCAGGAAGTTCAGAACAATATATCCGGCTAATAATCTGGTAGGAAAAAGTGTTGGAAGAAAGGAAATGAGACCGATTAGCTGTTGGATGACAGCATCTTTGCAGTGAAGAATATTCTTGCACAGGTGTGTAACGACCTTGGGTTTGCTTGTCCAGTCTCCCCAATCAATGGCTTGCTGGCCTAAAATACTCACTATACAGGGCCAAAATCTAAAATAAGGTTTGACCTATTAACGCAGTGGACCTAAGGATGCATAACTCTGTGCTGGATTGGAGCCAGAGTGCAAATGGCAATAAATGAACCTCAACAAACCCTCCAAGTGTCCCTACTTCCCAGGGACAATCTGGGATTTACAGAAGCCGTTCCGCTTTCTCATTTGATCCCAGAATGTCCCACTTTTCCTTAGGACATCCCTATTTTCATCGGAGAAATATTGGAGGGTTTGGAAGGACGTCCCTATTTTCATTGGAGAAATGTTGGAGGGTATGGTGTTATGTGACACCCCCCCCAAGCCAAAGAGATAGGTAACTATACAACCTTTAGAAGACATCTGAAGGCAGCCCTGTATAGGGAAGTTTTTAATGTTTAATGTTTTATTATGTTTCTATATCTGTTGGAAGCCGCCCAGAGTGGCTGGGGCAACCCAGTCAGATGGGTTGGGTATTATTATTACTGTTATTGTTATTAAATAAGACATCCCTGTTTTCATCAGAGGAATGTTGGTGCAAAAATGGGATCACATAATCAGATGACTTCCTTGATGACTTCCATTGAACTGATGATTAGAACTTCAGTACTATATTTTTAAGCCAATCATAGTTTGTTACAAGAAGCAAAATGCATCCAACTGATATTTTGAGGTAAAAGCAGACTGATGGGCCTCTTAGGGCCTCAGTCTCATAAAAAGTCAATGAGATTGCAATGAGGTCTGGACTGTACTACTTCAGATTGTAGGTGGGAGCTCTTGCGGCTCCCAGGAAATTCTGTGTACAGCGTGTCAGAAAGAAGACTACGCAGGGCATTTGCTCCTTAATATTGTGTTTCTTATGTATAGGCAGTGGTTTATATGAGGGAAGACGCCAGCCATGCACTCCTCTATTTGCAGTGGTACACTCCAGCGATCGTTTTACCATGTGATGAGCTGTTTGTCTAGACAGCTTGTTCTTTTCAATAGCTGTTTTAAAAGCATCAATTTATTATTAGCAGAGCATTATGTAGCCTGTTAAAATGGACATGTCCATAGAATGTTGTCTGTTTAAGCACAGTGGATAATGTTGCACAGAATTAATTTTGTACTTCAATTAGCAATGATACTCAAATGTGAGATGGGCAACTGGACTCCTAGTCTACATATGGATGGAGGGGATGCGGGTGGCGCTGTGGTTTAAACCACTGAGCCTCTTGGACTTGCTGATCAGAAGGTTGGTGGTTCGAATCCCTGTGACGGGGTGAGCTCCCATTGCTCTGTCCCAGCTCCTGCTAACCTAGCAGTTCGAAAGCACACCAGTGCAAGTAGAGAAATAGGTACCACTGTGGTGGGAAGGTAAACAGCGTTTCCATGTGCTCTGGTTTCCGTCATGGTGTCCCATTGCGCCAGAAGCAGTTTAGTCATGCTGGCCACATGACACAGAAAAGCTGTCTGTGGACAAACGGCAGCTCCCTTGACCTGAAAGCAAGATGAGCGCCGCAAACCCATAGTCGCCTTTGACTGGACTTAACCATCCAGGGGTCCTTTACCTTTACCTTACATGTAGATGGAACTGGAAAAAAATAGATCAAGAAGTGATGCTCAAATTAATGTGTAATAGATACCTCCTTCCCTTAATTAAAATGAAATCTGTTAGTTTTACTATGAAAGCAGGTGATCTTGGACCCTAGGAAGGATGATGTGATCTCAGTCACCTCTACCCGAAAATGCACAAACTCCATCCAGTTATTGTACCACATCATTTACTGGAAGATCCATGATTTAATTCTAGCTCCTGATGTAATTTTTTTTTTATACAAGGAAATACAGCTCAGCATTGTAGCTTTTGTTGACTGCTGAAGCCATGATGTAACTTTTTGACGTCTCAAAAGGCAGCACCTCTTAATTATAGCATCAAAGTTGTTTTCACATTTATTAATTCGTAATTCCAGTAACCCTGTGTGATTTCCCCATAATGCAGAGTTGGAGACTGAAGCTGAGGGACAGAAAGGTTTGTCTGAAGCTGCCTACTGAGTTATTAGCAGAGATGAAAGTCAAACCATTGGCTTCTTAATTAGCTGTGCAGTCTCTGAGCTACTGTAATATTATACATATTCTGCATTGCTCCCCTTCCTTGATTGCTGAAATATTCAAACCCATAATTAGTTCTTAATTCAGTTCCTGCATCTCTCCTTTTGGACAGTTTTAGGTAGTACCACTACTAATACACAGAGGCAATTCAATCCAGGAAAATGTACCTTTGCTTTTGATGTAAGTCCATAGCAAAGTGGTTTACTTAAATTTTCCTTGCATCTTACCATTTTTGATGACCCAACAATTTGGTTTTGGATCCAACTTTAAATTGAAGCAGGGAAGATTATATTGGACTACCCAATTTGTTACGGTTTTATTTTTCATTAGCCATAGTTGTGCTGAGGATATTCCTGAGCCTCTACACACCCTCAAACCTCACAGTTCGAAAGCACAACAGTGCAAGTAGATAAATAGGTACCACTCTGGTGGGAGGTAAATGGCGTTTCCATGCACTGCTCTGGTTTCTCCAGAAGCGTCTTAGTCATGCTGGCCACATGACCCGGAAAAACTGTCTGTGGACAAACGCCGGCTTCCTCGGCCAGTAAAGCGAGATGAGCGCCGCAACCCCAGAGTTGTTTGCGACTGGACTTAACTGTCAGGGGTCCTTTACCTTTAAGACAGGATAGAAATCTATAAAATAAAGCAACATAAAATAATACACCTGTGTTCTGAAGGGACTCAAGTAAGACAACTGGTATTTTTTTATTTGTCTCACAGCTGTTGTTTGACAAGCTGCAGGATGTTCTTCCTCTGAAGACTCAATACAGATGGAACACCTTAGTTATCCAAAGGCACACACTCATTCATTCAATTTGTATACTACTTTATCGCAAAAAACATGCTCAAAGTGGCTTAGAACAAATAAAAAAGGTGCAATTCAAGGAAACACTACAAAACAATTTTGCAATGGTATACAGAAATAATAACATGGCAACAGTTTCATAGTGAAACAAAAATATAATGAGATACAAAAAGCCACATCTCAATACTATAAATATAGCAGGATTATTTAGTCAACATCCAGTAGCAAAATCAGCAAAGGAGCTTTGTCTTAGAAACATCCCTCCCATTTTGTTGCTCACAGTCCCTCCCACAGTGGTTTCTTATAAGGCTCCCCAACAAAAGAAAATCTACCAAACCAGGCTTCACCATCCAGTTTGATTTTTTTGGTGTCTCATAATAATATAGATTCCATTGGCATCTGATGACATTTGTATCACTTTTTGTATGTGTTGCTTATTCCAAAAGACGAGTTTCTCAATGACATTCAAAAACTGGGTCATAAATTTGACCGTACTCGCTGCCAAATTTACGGTCAAAAACTGGGTGACGGCAGTCTGTCCTTGGAATGACCATAAAAGGAGATCTCTGATTTTGAGAGGGGGGCTATATAATCTGCTTGGGTGAAAGTTGCAAATAATTCTAAACAGCTGTCACAATGAGTGACTAGCCCCAAGGTAAGAGAGTCATAAGTGCTATGCACATCCTCTCTCAGCCATGACCTTCAGGCATAGCAGAGACATTGAAAACAGTCCCATGGCCTATTAATCTGCCTTCTATTCTAACAGCGAGGGGCCCTACACAGCACAAACCACTGGCCCCCTTTTAAAAAGTTGCATATCTTGCATTCCCTTCTCCGTGCAATGCCGCCAATACCTACTTGGGTAAAATTCACAAGCAAAGCAGTGAAAACAAATATAAGTGTTGTAAGAGAAGCTACATATGCTGCCATGGATTAGGAAGATTAAAGGAATCCTGCTAATCCGTACCAGCAAATGTCACTCCCACTAAACATGAAAGCCAGATTGATTCCTGTTTGACACATCTGAGGCTGATACGCTAAGTTGGCAACAGCTGCAGCTCCTTCAAGGCCACCCAATGCAACCTAGGCTCCCGAGGATGAAATGTATTATTTCCTGTTCTCGAGCTCTGGGATTTTCTGGTCCAAAATGCATCTCTTTGATGAAATGCAGGCTGCGAACGATCTTGCTGATCCGGTAAATCAGTCTTCACTGGAAATTTTTCGCCTCCTTGAGAACTTTGTCGCTCAGACAGAGGGATGCCTCTAAACCCCGCAATGTGTAAAACTCCATCCCTTAACCATACTTAAATTGTGTGACTAGTGAGGAGAGTGAGCGATGCCAGGATTACTGTCTCAGAAATATCCCCAGCCACAATTGCATCCGTCACCCAGTGAGTCAGTATCATCATAACTACGAAGAGCTGGGACAATAGATGTGCAACATGAATATAGCAGACGTTTCCATGATAACTACATACGGTCTAAACTTATTGTGTATTATACTTTTTACTTTCCTTGTAAGGGCCATAATCTATTTCCCAACCTATGATTTGGAAGGGAAACCTCACTCCTTTTGTTTTGTTTCTGACTGTCAGAGCTGAGGGAGAAATGTGTAATTTGTAGTTCATCTGGGGAAATTGCCCGTTGCCAGACTGACTTCTGTTTTATGCATTCCATCAAAACTGCTCTTCCTCAGAACAAACGGACAAATCTTCTCATTGCTAAATCTAAAAGTCTCTCTCTATCGCAATCTTTGTCCCTGCCCACTCCATGCCTGTTCAACTCCCTCCATACCCTAGTGAGCCTCTTGGGCTTGCTGATCAGAAGGTTGGCAGTTTGAATTCCCACGACGGGGTGAGCTCCTGTTGCTCTGTCCCAGCTCCTCCCAACCTAGCAGTTCGAAAGCACACCAGTGCAAGTAGATAAATAGGT
>JAXCMG010000163.1:1283617-1298728 GCA_034642415.1 Podarcis siculus
CCAACCTAGCAGTTCGAAAGCACACCAGTGCAAGTAGATAAATAGGTACCGCTGCAGTGGGAAGGTATACAGCATTTCTGTGCACTCTAGCTTCCATCACCATGCCCCGTTGTGCCAGATAGCATTTTCCCTATGCTCAAAGCGAATCTGTGTGATGGAATGAGCTCCTGTTGCTTTGTCCCAGCTCCTGCCAACCTAGCAGTTCGAAAGCACACCAGTGCAAGTAGATAAATAGGTACCGCTGCGGCGGGAAGGTAAACAGCATTTCCGTGCGTTCTGGTTTCCGTCACGGTGTCCTGTTGCACCAGAAGCGGTTTAGTCATGCTGGTTACTGAGTCTTAACATCACCCTTTTAAAAGGGTGACAACTAAGCAGAGCTTGGGCAAATGACTGGTGGGTACAGAAGAGCTGTAGTAACTTCGGAAGAGAGCGCCAGTCCTATATCTGAAATGGTAGTCAGCCATTGATCCCATTTCTACAGGGGGATGAACAGAGGGAGAAAGAAACTGCTGGCATTTTGCATTTGTAGCTATTAGAAGAATTTCAAAACTGGTGCCAAGTAAGTATATACTCAGGAGCCCCAGCAGAAAATGTAGGTGTTGAGTGGATCAGTCAGCATGACCTACAACCCAGAATGTTTTGAAAACTAACCGGGTACAGGATCTCCAAACACATACAGTGTTTAGAGAGCCAGTGTGGTGTAGTGGTTAAGAGCGGTAGTCTCGTAATCTGGGGAACCAGGTTCGCATCTCCGCTCCTCCACATGCAGCTGCTGGGTGACCTTGGGCCAGTCACACTTCTCTGAAGTCTCTCAGAAGGGTAAGGAGAATGTTAGCCGCTTTGAGACTCCTTTGGGTAGTGATAAAGCGGGATATCAAATCCAAACATCCACTAACCCACCTCTGCCACTGAGAATGGAATGGCACACTCTCAGTGCAAAGAGGAATAACACATCATTGTTTCTTCTCAGTGCTCTACACAGAAGCCATGTTTAAAAATAAAATCACAGAAAAGAAAACGCTGTTAAAGAAATCATAGCCCGGTTATGCTTTAGGTGACCTTAAATCCCCCTGACTCTGAAAATGAGTGACGTGAGTAAGACACTCAAAGCCCAGAGGCGATTTTTCTTCCCCTCCTCATCTTAGTCTTTTGCATCCAGACTATTCACAAATCTTTCCTTTCTTAATACTCTCTTTTAATTTCTGAAAGGAAGTTCACAAAGGCTGAATTGATTTTTTTTTTTAAGGCCAATTCCAGCAGGAAAAAAAGATGGGGACTGGATAGTTCTCAGTTACGGAACAGACCAACAAAGAGAATATTGTCCTTGTTTGAGTAAGTTTACCCAGAATACTTTGCTTTCACTGTGCATGTATATTATGTTTAACAGCACAATGGAAAATCAGTTGCAGAAGCATTGCTGGATTTATATTCTTGGAATAAAATAGTCCCTTGGGATTTGTTGTCATTGGCCTCTATGCATATCCCACAAAAGCAACAACTGAAGATGACATGATTATGTCTTATTAGCTACATATAAAAGTCAATGAAGCAGCTTAGAAATACAAATAAGAGGCACTTATATTTTATTTACTGCAAAAAGTTATCTGCAACTCATTTACCAACTCCATGTCTCTTTCACTGACAAATCTATCCCCAGCACTGCTACTGAGAAAAATCTGTGGGAAAGATATAAGAACAAATGTCTTATTTTCTTTTAAGAGGTAGCCCTGTTTCAATTATCATATTCAGAGCACTTGCATAAGGTGCTTTGAAGTAGGCCGATGGTGTAAAACAAATAAGCCACCTCACTGAAATAATAAAACATTACTTTCAAGTCGGTGACTCCAAACTAGCTATAGTTAGTTATGACTAAATTCCACAAAAATCAATAGGATGTGCTCTTTCTTTCTGAAAAATATAGTTGGCATCTGTATCAGATTTGAAATGATATCATGGTGATTTATAAATGAAAAATATCAACTTACAATTAGCACTCCTGTGAGTCACCTGTCCATTCGTTACAATGGCACACAGTGCATGGCTCCCTATTCATGTCTACTCAGAGGTAAGTCTCATTGATACCTGGGGGTTAAGCCTATGGATCTCCATGGGACTGCTGAGTAGACATGCAAGGACTGCAGTGCATATCACAAAAAACCCAAAGTGCTACATCAGCAAGCACAAAACAAGCCCTCTGAAGCACCACAAATCCAACAATTGGAAAATGTTGATGACTTCTCCTACCTGGGCAGCTATCTTTCCACAAGGGATGACATGGATGCCAAAATCCAGCATCGCCTGAGCTCTGTGAGTGCAGCTTTCTCCAGAATGAAGTGCAGAGCGTTTGAGGACCGGGACACTCGCAGGGAAACCAGAATGCTTGTTTACAAAGCTATTGTACTACTAACCTTACTGTATGCTTGTGAAAAATGGACCACTTACAAACGCCATCTCCAACTCCCCAAAAGATTCCATCAGCGGTGTCTCCGAAAATTTTTTACACATCACTTGGGAAGACAGGAGAACTAATGCCAATTCACCTGGTGTTTTTGTGTGGGTTTTTTTGCAATGTTCTACGAGTAAACAAGGAATACCTAAGAGAGGATTCTCAGAACCTTTGCGAAAATGTGGATGGTTCTCAGAAACCATCGGGGAAAGTGTTTGTTTGTGAGAGAGAAAAGTATATCCCTGAAGCTAAACGGTGTTCTGGAAGCCTGAGGGCCAGGGAGCAGAATTCTTCTGGGACAAGGCCTCCCTTCTTAGAGAGAGAGGCCTGGTATTTTGGGATCAGTGGCTGACAAACAAAACCAATGTTCTCAACCAGGGCCACTCTTGGTGCCAGGTGGACCTCTTTGGGGAGAGAGCATTCCGCAGCCGAGGCCACCACTAAAAGGGCCTGTTCTTTCTGTTGCTGCTTGTATCTATGGATGATTTGTTGAATGGTTTAGCTAATATATATCTAAATATATATCTAAATATTTATTGTGTTTCAGTTATTTTAATCGTGAACTGCCTTGAGAAGGTATTTGGCCCTGGAAGGCAATACAGTGGTACCTTGGGTTAAGAACTTAATTCATTCCAGAGGTCTGTTCTTAACCTGAAACTGTTCTTAACCTGAGGTAACACTTTAGCTAATGGGGCCTCTTGCTGCCGCTGTGCTGCCACCGCACAATTTCTGTTCTCATCCTGAAACAAAGTTCTTAACCCGAGGTACTATTTCTGGGTTAGCAGAGTCTGTATGCTGAAGCGTCTGTAACCTGAAGCGTCTGTAACCCGAGGTACCACTGTACACAAATGCCTAAATAAATAAAGCATTTCTTTTCATTACTGCATGTTATGATTCCCAATTGGGTGAAATCAGCCACAAGAATACTGTAGGAAGAAGGAAGAATCAGCAATTCTATAGAACAATTGGGAAACAATGGCACTAAGGTGAACTGAAAAATAAGTGAATATTGATACTGTCTACATGTTTCACACGAAAAATCAACAGTGGTGGAAATGTGGCAGAACCTTGACTTTTTATCCTTTCAAAGTCTCAACGAGGATTAAAGCCAAAGAATAAATCTACCTCAGCCTTGGTGCTCATAATGCCAAGGTTGCAGATTCGATCCCTGTATGGGACAGCTGCATATTTGGGTTGGACTAGATCAGGCTTCCTCAAACTTGGCCCTCCAGATGTTTTGAGACTACAATTCCCATCATCCCTGACCACTGGTCCTGTTAGCTGGGGATCATGGGAATTGTAGGCCAAAAACATCTGGAGGGCCGAGTTTGAGGAAGCCTGGACTAGATGATCCTCAGGGTCCCTTCCAACTATATGAATCTGTGAAATGTTTGGTGAACATCTGCTTAATCCAGGGGTAGGCAACCTAAAAAGGGATGCGGGTGTTGCTGTGGATTAAACCACAGAGCCTAGGGCTTGCCAATCAGAAGGTCAGTGGTTCAAATCCCCGTGACGGGGTGAGCTCCCGTTGCTCGGTCCCTGCTCCTGCCAACCTAGCAGTTCGAAAGCATGTCAAAGTGCAAGTAGATAAATAGGTACCGCTCCGGCAGAAAGGTAAACGGTGTTTCTGTGTGCTGCTCTGGTTTGCCAGAAGTGGCTTAGTCATGCTGGCCATATGACCCGGAAGCTGTACGCCAGCTCCCTCGGGCAGTAAAGCGAGATGAACGCCGCAACCCCAGAGTCGTTCGCAACTGGACCTAACAGCCAGGGGTCCCTTTAACTTTACCTTCAGGCAACTTAAGGCCCATGGGCTAGATGTGGCCCAATCACCTTCTCAATCCGGCCCATGGATGGTCTGGGAATCAACATGTTTTTACATGAGTAGAATGTGTCCTTTTATTTAAAATGCATCTGTGGGTTATTTGTGGGGCATAGGAATTCGTTCACCAAATATAGTCCGGCCCACCACATGGTCTGAGGGACGGTGGACCAGCCCACGGCTGAAAAAGGTTGCTGACCTTTGGCTTAATCCATTTTAATCAGATACTTGAATTCTGGTTTGGGTGCATCTCAAATGTAGGTCGTGGATCCTCACAGATGTCAGATGCTCTCTGAAATCCAGCTAATACCGCGAATGTCAAAAAGACCTTTGTCATAAATTAATTGAAAATCTCTCAATCTCATGTGACTCAAATAGCTGAAAGCTCCCCCGGCTTGTTGAAGGGTGTCCGTGCCTGCAGTGTTCACAAAAGAAGTATTAATGCAACTCTTGCTTTTGGTTATTTTCTCAGATTGTGTAAGACTTGAGTCATTGTTGATGCTGCCTCTGAACTTCAGCTGTGGTCATTTCAGGGTTGCAGGCAGAAAGAAGAGGGGACTGCCTTGCCAAAATCCTGAGAATTCCAGCTCTTGGTTTGTTTTTTAAAATTCCAGCCAAGATGTTTTACATGGACAGCAACTGGTGAGCATCTAGGATTACCAACTTTTCTGAACTGATGCCCATTTCATCCCCAGGAAGGCTTGCTAATATCAAAGAGTTCGGGAGTCTGGAGGAGTGGGTGGCTGTTTCATTTTCAAAACAAGATTGAGGAATATGAACAAGTAATCTCTAAGAATGTCCATGGCATAAATTGCAACATTTACTACAGCTTCTATCATGTGTGTAGGACCAAACCAAATTACAATTCCCAGAGTGGCAATGAGATAATGTCCATGTGGCAGCTCCATCAGCACTGAAGCACCAACTTTATGTACCAGGGAGAATCTAGCAGGAAACAGATGAGCTTTTTCTGAGAAAGCTCAGAAACAGCTAGCCAATTCCGAATCAAACTGAAGGAATATCATCCATAACTGGTTCCAATAATCACAGGGTCAATTCCAACTCTACAGTTCAATGCAGGAATCTCAGCTGAAGCATCCATGACAGATGACCATCCAACCTCTGCTTAGAAACCTCCAAGGAAGGAGAATTCACCACCTCCTGAGGGAGTCTGCTCCACTGTCAAACAGCTCTTACTGTCAGAATTTTCTTCTTCTTATGTTTAGTCAGAATCTTCTTTCTTGTAACTTTAAGCTCCTAGCCTCTGGAACAGGAGAAAAGAAGCTTGCTCCATCTTCCATGTGACAGCCCTTTAGATACTGTGGAAAGTCTTCCCACCAGATGTCAAAGAGAACAACAACAGAAGACATCTGAAGGCAGCCCTGTTTAGGGAAGCTTTTAATGTTTGATGGATTACTGTATTTTAATATTTTGTTAGAAGCTGTCCAGAGTGGCTGGGGAAGCCCAGCCAGATGGGCGGAGTATAAATAAATCATCATCATCAAAGATGACTGTATCTCCTCTCAGTCTCTTGTTTTCCAAGCTAAACATACCCAACTCCCTCAACCTTTCCTCATAAGGCTTGGTTCCTTGATTATCTTGGTTGCCAGCGTGGTGTAGTGGTTAAGAGAGGTAGACTCATAATCTGGTGAACCGGGTTCGCGTCCCCGCTCCTCCACATGCAGCTGCTGGGTGACCTTGGGCTAGTCAAACTTCTCTGAAGTCTCTGAGCCCCACTCACCCCACAGAGTGTTTGTTGTGGGGGAGGAAGGGAAAGGAGAATGTTAGCCCCTTTGAGACTCCTTCGGGTAGTGATAAGGCGGGATATCAAATCCAAACTCTTCTTCCTCTGCACATGCTTTGGTCAGTTTTTACTGCTGCTCTCATCCATAACACAAAGTGTGTTTAAACCCTTTGTTGAAGCGCAGCTGGGCCACAAGACTTCTTTTTAGGGCGACGCTGTGTTTTCATTTCGCCCCCGTCTGATCCTGTGTGTTGAATTTTCACAACAATGCGCAGGGAATTCAACCAATGTCATGGCCAAAGTTCTCAATTCACACAGCTGCAAGAATCCATGTAATTCCAGAATTTGGCACATTAGAATAGTTCTGCAGATGCAGAACTATGACAGCTGCATCTAATCAGGACTTCAAAGTCAGTGCAATTTGGCTTTGCAATTCCCTTTTCTTTTTGTGCATATTCCCTTTTTTCTGGTGGAGAGGTGCCACAGAGCATCACAGACTTTGCTTTTACACTGGAAGATGACATAAAACCTTTACAGTCTGATCCAATGTATGAATGTGATACTGAATAATTTGGGGGGCTGTTTATGCAGTCAGCAGAACTGAGTACTAACGCTTTTATGGAATACACTATCTCATCTCCAGCTATGTGTGTGACGCAGTGTTGCACTCTTTTTGTATTTCCCCACAAAAACTCTCCCTGCACAGAAAAAATACAATGTCAAGGAGAACAGTTAAGCCTGGTCTTCTCCTTGATATGCTACTTTTTGTTTGTTTCCTCTTCATGGGGGAGCATTCAAGCCTGCGACAATCCCACCCCAAACTGAGGACTGTTTGCTTTCCCTTTAAATGTTTGCCTTGATTTTCATTCTTCTTTGAACTGTTCGAATTTATTGATTTTATGCAATAGGAATGGATTTTTCTTGTTTATGCTCCTTTGCATGAGTTTTTCATACTGCTTGGTTGATGCGTGAATTTCTAAAAAGCATATTTTTAAAAAGCACCCTCTGCAATCTACAAAGGAGAACTTTAGATCAATTGCAACCATTAAATACAAGCCCATTTATATCAATTCCAGTATATCGTCAGCTGGAAAGGCAAAGGAGCCCAGCCTTTGAATCGCAGCTCAAGCAGGCTTAAGACAGAGAGAACTGAGTAGTTAATTCTGATGGTAACAGGCTACTAATTGGAGCACATGTTAAAGGCAGTTCCCAGGACGGTGGCTGTGCCAGATCTGTAGAATAGAGACAAGAAAACAAAAAGCATATTTGGAGCACATGTCCACGCCATCCATTAATCCATCTTGACAAATAATGATAGTATGATTATACACAGCCTTCATGCCTCCAGCAGCCTTCTGCTAATCTAACTTCTCAATCTGAGCTTGTTTTCCAGGTCATCAATTCAATTTATCAACACTGTGTAGTCTTCATTAACCTCCGCATTGTGTCCGTCTGCTGTTATTCTCGGGCACTGCCTGTTTCCTTAGGCCTCCAATAACCTTGAAACAAAGCTATAGAAGCCCTCAAGTTTGTGGTCGTGTGCTGATGGGGCAGTCTGCATTTTTTATTATTATTATTATTATTATTATTATTATTATTATTATTATTATTATACTGCTGTATACCCGGAGGTCTCAGGGTGGTTCACAGAAAAGATCACAACATATATAATCAGAATAAAAACAACCCAATAACACCCCCCCTGAAAAGAGCCACATTTTAAAAGGGACCCCTGACCATTAGGTCCAGTCGTGGCCGACTCTGGGGTTGCGGCGCTCATCTCGCTTTATTGGCCAAAGGAGCCGGCGTACAGCTTCCGGGTCATGTGGTCAGCATGACTAAGCCACTTCTGGCGAACCAGAGCAGCACACGGAAACGCCATTTACCTTTCCGCTGGAGTGGTACCTATTTATCTACTTGCACTTTGACGTGCTTTCGAACTGCTAGGTTGGCAGGAGCAGGGACCGCGCAACGGGAGCTCACCCCGTCACGGGGATTCGAACCGCTGACCTTCTGATTGGCAAGCCCTAGGCCTTTGACTGGACTTATCCATCCAGGGGTCCTTTACCTTTTTATTGACCTTTTAAATATAGGAATGTAATGACTGCAACCTATATAGCATAGGAGAGCATATTTCTGTTATACAGTGGTGCCTCGCAAGACAAAATTAATTCGTTCTATGAGTTTCTTCGTCTTGCGGATTTTTTTGTCTTGCGAAGCACGGCTATTAACGGTACTTAGCAGCTTAGCGCTGACTGTATTTATGAGTCATGGAGAGAGCGGGTTTCTCTTCAGCAGGAAACATAGGACGCACCAAGTTTTTTGGGGGGGAAATAAAGAAAAAAAAATTATTTCCCCCCCAGGCGCTTGCGGGGCCGGCAGCAGGGAGAAGAGCGCTTCTCCCCGCCACCCGCCTTCAGATCAGGTCCGGGGACAGCGGGAAGGCGCACTTCTAAAATACAGTACTGTAAAGTGAAAATGTGATCCTGCTGGAGATGAGAAACAAGATCAAGGGGGGAGCAGAGTCACACACACATGGGGAGAGAGAGAGAGCGCTTTGATGTAGGCAATACTGTAACTTGGAGAGCTTGCGCAGCTACTGTATTAACGGCTTAGCGGCTTTAAGAAAAAGGAAACAAACTCGTCTTGCGAAGCAAGCCCATAGGGAAATTCGTCTTGCGGAACCACTCAAAAAACGGAAAACTCTTTCGTCTTGCGAGTTTTTCGTCTTGCGAGGCATTCGTCTTGCGAGGTACCACTGTATAAGGCGGCATACAAATATGATGATGATGAAGAAGAAATATCCATTTTTTCATTGTTTGTAATGCCTCCTGTGCCTATTTTCCACTTGCCTCTCAAACACAGTCATGCATAAATTATGTGCTTGACCTAACAGGGTTTTTTTGCCATTGTATCAATTCTATCTCTGCGCTTCCACATGTCCTCTGTAAACCGCAGGCCTAGTTTAACAAGCAGTTGTTTCTAGATTGTTGGAATGTTCATAAACATTCCACAACACCTCGATAGCTGAGCAAATTGCAAGGAAGGTGAAATACAGCTTGCAATCTTCTTTTCCCAACATCTTGTGGATTAAAAAAAAAGGGGGGGGGGAGAAAGATCTGGAATATTTTAAATCCAAAATAACTTTTTTTTAAACGTCTATGTATTCTCCTCTCATGGAGATGCGTTTATAGCAAAATTTATGCACAAGGCCTGGAATATTTCTCTCAGATGTATAGCAGGTTCCCACAGCACAATACCTTGACGCTTGCCAGATTTCATGCGGAAATCTAGCCAGGAAGTCAGTGCATCGGGGAGCTATAACTCTTGGTAGGCTTCCTCTTCAGCTGCTTCTGAGGTAGTTCCTACAGTCACACTTCCAGGAGGAGAGCCAGAAAGCAATACTGTAGATTAAGAACTGCAGGTAGGAAACTTGTGACCACCCTCCCTCCTTTTCAAGGCTAATATTCAAGGCACTGAGCCTCTTGGGCTTGCCAATCGGAAGGTCGGCGGTTCGAATCCCCGCGACGGGGTGAGCTCCCGTTGCTCGGTCCCAGCTCCTGCCAACCTAGCAGTTTGAAAGCACACAAGTGCAAGTAGATAAATAGGTACCGCTGTGGCGGGAAGGTAAATGATGTTTCCATGTGCTCTGGTTTCTGTCATGGTGTCCAGTTGCTCCTGAAGTGGTTTCTTCATGCTGGCCACATGACCCGGAAAGCTGTCTGTGGACAAATGCCAGCTCCCTCGGCCTGAAAGCGAGGTGAGTGCCGCAACCCCATAGTCGCCTTTGACTGGACGCAGGGGTAGAGGATAGGGGTTAAGGTGGGAGTGGGTCGCCCTGGGTGTCACCACTGAGGGGGGTGACAAAATGCCGGGCGGCACTCACCACGGGGCCTGCAGCGTGCCTGAGCCACGCGTCTCTCCTTGGAGAGACGTGGTACCTTGGGTGCCTGCAGGCTCCGCGCTGCCCCAAACGGTCTGCCCGTCGCCTCCCCCTCAGCCGTAGGGCAGCTGACTGGGAGGAGGCAGGCAGACTCCTCGGAAGCCTTGCAGAGCGTCCTACCCTGGGTGGCCCCTCCCCATGGGTGACTGGCCCCACCCCTGGGCACAGGGCACGTGTGCCACCCCAGACGCCCGATTGGCTTGCTCCGCTGCTGACTGGATGTAACCATCCAGGTGTCATTTACCTTTTTTAAACCTATTATTATTATTATTATTATTATTATTATTATTATTATTAGTGCTATTTTTCTAGAAAAAGAGGTGCCAGAACTCAGTATGAATACTTCCCTTGTTCTCTTATACAGTGGTACTTCGGGTTACATACGCTTCAGAAATAGTGCTTCAGGTTAAGAACTTTGCTTCAGGATGAGAACAGAAATTGTGCTCTGGCGGTGCACGGCAGTGGGAGGCCCCATTAGCTAAAGTGATGCTTCAGGTTAAGAACAGTTTCAGGTTAAGTACGGACCTCCAGAACGAATTAAGTACTTAAGCCGAGGTACCACTGTAATGGCAATGGTGCCCACCTGAGAGGTGCCGGAACTGAAAAAAGCCCTGATGATGATGATGATTATCCTATGCACACTCGGTGCAATTTCTTTCTGAGCAGAGCACACTGTTAAAATGCCAGCAGCTTGCACCGCATAAGGAGCACATTGGACACACTTTCGATATAATGCTAGATTTTAGATTTATGAGGAGCAAAAAAGGAGAAGTTGCTTCCTTCTGGCTGGCTGGCTTGGCGCCAGCGAAGGAGAACTGGTCCACATGTCTGAATGTTCATCACCTGACTGTTCAAAGTTTGATGCCATGCAGCTGGGTAGATGAAGTGATTACATTGAAAAGCATCGCCCTGGAGCTGACCCGGGGATAGAAATCATAGTTTTGCAATGGCAAGGCAGCAGTTGATCTTGTAGTCAGCCTGCAGGTATGATATAACCCAACCCAAAGAGAGGGACACGTGGATTAGAGTGATTTGGGGTTGCAAAATACACTTCTGTTTATACTCCCATCTCCTTCAAACAAGCACAACAACCTGATTATGTAACTTGAGCAATAAAACTCACAGTGGTAAGTCTTTGTTATGAAAGTCGGGGCTGTAGCCAAAACAGCAGCTCTAACTTTAGTCATTAAAATGTGTATTTCAAATCCTGGGAACACAACACTTCAAAATTCATGGAACATTTATCACAGGCTAAAATATAAAATCTGTAACTGCTGTGTTTGGCCTTTCTATCACAATCCAGAGCTCAGGCACGCTGAAGTTTTTTTCGCTGCTGACTAATAACTTCCTTGAATTTAAAGCAATACTAGCGCAGGAAGAAGACTCAGAAGACTCCAGTATACCACTGAGCTTCTTTTATCACAAGACCACATGAGTTGTGCTTTATCATTTATTCCAGCATATCTGGAAGATTTACTGCTCAGTTTGGAAGCCCTGAGAGGGGTGGTAAAATCAGTTCACCAAAGAGCTATTTTCCCCATGGGGTTCATCAGATCTTGGTGGAAATAATATTTTTACCAGATTTAAAAAATAATATAAAATCTGGTTCTCATGCCAAAACTTCCCAGGTTCACTTTCTTTGAGGTATTTCAAAGAAATAAGTCCAGTCAAAGGCGACAATGGGGTTACAGCGCTCATCTCGCTTTCAGGCTGAGGGAGCCGGCGTTTGTCCACAGATAGCTTTCCGTGTCATATGGCCAGCATGACTAAACTGCTTCTGGTGCAACGGAACACCGTGACGGAAACCAGAGCGCACGGAAACACTGTTTACCTTCCCACCACAGCAGTACCTATTTATCTACTTGCACTGGTGTGCTTTCAAACTGCTAGGTTGACAGGAGCTGGGACAGAGCAACAGGAGCTCACTCCATTACGGGGACACTCCATTAAGGCTCTATAGGTCAAAACCAGCACTTTGAATTGGGCTTGGAAACTAATCGGTAGCCAGTGCAGTCGGACCAGGATCGGTGTAATATGCTCAAACCGTCTTGCTCCGGTGAGCAACCTGGCCGCTGAATTCTGCACCAGCTGAAGTTTCTGAACCATCTTCAGAGGCAGCCCTAACTTGGCACCTCGTTGTTCAAAATGGAATTTCCACTATTGTTTCATTTGCCCGAAAGATAGTGGCAGAGGAAGGTTGAGGGTGTTATCTCTTTTCAGAGCTACAAATTTCACTTTTACAAAGCCCTCTGTGGTGGTGCTGTGTGATAATCTATGACTAACAATAGCTCGCAGTGAATGCACTTGAAACCGCATAGCAGTCTTTAAAACTGTATACCCTGGAAAACAATAAGACCAAATACTGTGGGAAAGGTTATTACCATTCATTGAAACTCTTCCGCCTTTTGACAAAAAACAACCCGTTGTAGACACCACCCTCGGTTCGCGATACCAGTGGCTTTGTTCCCACAGGGAGACTGTTTCTAGTGTTCATGTTTGGTTTGTTTTAGAAGAATGTCGCCCGTCAGTCCTGACAGGTGCCATTGTTTTAAGGTTAACGTTGATGCAGACATATATTGTTCTCCTATAGACTTGTAGCATGGACAATGTAATTGGTGTGAGCTTGGTTTTCCACCTTGGACAGAATTATTCTTACAACCCAGAAGGATTTTTGTTAGGCAGATTAATTATTTGCTTGCCATCCTCTACGTGAATTCCTCTTCAAAGGGCTTACAAAGTCAATGGAGAGATCTGAGTGGAACCGAAGGTAGTGTTTTAGTGCTGTACAAATATCTATCGAGACTCAGAGTGAGATGTCCAGGGTGGGATAGATGCAAAAATAATTACCGTATTTTTCGCTCCATAAGACACATTTTTTCCTCTTAAAAACTAAGGGGAAATATCTGTGCATCTTATGGAGCGAATGTGTGGTCCCTGGGACGGGGGGGGGGGGGGGTACCCGGGCTTCCCTTGCCAGCCCCGCCAAGCTCCTGAGCAGCTCTGGGGTAGCCCGCGAAGCCTCCACAGGGCAGCAGGGAGCCTTCATCCCGCTGCCCTGTGGAGGCTTCACAGGCTACCCCAGAAGCCAGAACAGCTAGAGGGAGCGCTGTGCAGCACTCCCTCTAGCTGTTTTAGCTTCTGCCTTAGCGGTGCAAAGCCTCCGCAGGGCAGCGGGATGAAGGGGAGCCTTCATCCCGCTGCCCTGCATAGGCTTCGCGCGGCTATCCCTGGCTTTCCCTCGCACGGCTATCCCACAAAAGCCAGTGATAGCCGTGCTCCCTTTACAGAGCCGCGCGGAGTGTGTGTGTGGCTCTTGGGGGCTTTTCCCCGAGGAGGGAGAAGGGCAGCCCATCAGTTGGGGAAAGCCCCCAAGACACACTTCACGCGGCTTGTGAAAGGGAGCGCTGAGCAGAACCTGGGATGCATACAGGCTATGCTCAGTGCTCTCTTTAAATAATCCCCCCCCTGAATTCCCCCTCTAAAAACTAGGTGCGTCTTATGGTCAGGTGCGCCTTATGGAGCAAAAAATATGGTAATCATTAAAAAAAATGTTTAAAAGTACTTTCCCCCCACAAAACAGAGTCCTTTTTGTTGGGGATAATTCAGATGGAAATTCCCAGGTGTCAAAAAAGGTTATTTATGTATGTCACTACTGTGGCCCATGTTTTGTTAGCCCAAAAATTGAAGACGAGCGAGGTCCCAACTAAAGAAGAATGGCAACTTAAACTGATGCAGCTTGCAGGCCTAACATATAGAATAAGAGAACAAGAAGAACATATGTTTAAAGAGTATTGGAAAACCTTTACTGAATATATGGGGGGGAACTGTGTACACCTTATTGCAGTTGGAGGCACTGGTGAATATGTTAGGCTTTCTCTTAAAGGTCAAATCAGAGCTAATGTTAATTGTGTGATTGCATTTGATGTGTCTAGTTTTTCTCTCTTAAGTAACAGCTGGGGGGATTCAGGATTGGGACCTTAGTATATGGGAAGGGGGTCTACCTTTCTCCTTGCTGCGATCATATGAAAACCACCCGCTCCCTGCAAAAGCTGATAGGGACCCCGTGAGATAAGCTTCCATTGGTATCACTAGAGTTTCTCCATTAAAGGACCTGAAAATAGACTTCAAAAGCAAAATAATGCAGGAACATCCCACTAATAGGACACATATGACAAGTCATCTTCAGCAATAGACATCAGTCAAATATTGACCGATGCCATAAAACTGATACTTGCCGACGTTTGATCAAACTGGGCTATAAAACCATTTTTCTAGTGGCATTAATATTGTTGGAACACACAAGCATTTTGCTGAAGAAATTTTACTGTAAGCATCAATATGCATATGCAAATCTCATTATATTCTCTTGACAAACAACTTCAACTCAGTAAGCATGGAATTCTTCACTGGTGAGATTTGTGTTTCTGGGGTCTTCCTATGGTATATTTGAAAGAGAGAGAGAGAGAGAAATCTCACCATGTAAAGGTCTCTTTTACCTTGTCTGTGTAAACAGGTGACCGTGTCAGCTTTGACCCTATGAGCACAGAAGTTTACTGCCCTTTGGAAGCTCTTATCAACCTTTTGAATATTGTTCATATCACCTTTTGGCCTCCTAGTACCAAGGCCTCAAAAATATCCTGGGCACAATCCCAAGTTTCACAAGCCTCTCATGTGCACAAGAAGCATTGCACTACAATTTCCCAATATAGCCACTAATTATTCATGTTTCTAATGTAGGCTATTTTGTTATCTGGCAGTGATTGTTACCAATGCAACTCAGCTCAAAGAACCTAGAGACAGAGGTTACAGAGTTCTTCCTCTTCCCTTTTCATCCCCCTTTCCTTGTGTGCTACGTCTTTTAGAGTGCAAGCTTAATTATAAGCAGAGACTACTTTACTACTAACATATGTAAATTACCCCGGAAGCCTTCTTGGCTAAAGAGTGGGATAAAATACTTTAAATAAATTAAATAATACCATTCAAAATGCATTCCATTCAGGAAACATGTTCAGCTGCAAGTCACCAAGTGTTGAGCAATCATAAAAGATCCACTGATGTTATTGTTTCTGTAAACAGCCTATAGATTGAATTTCTGCAGCAAGTGTTCCTTGCTGCGTTGGCTAAGATGTTGCTACAGGTAAAGGTAAAGGTAAAGGTAC
>JAXCMG010000163.1:1298738-1316831 GCA_034642415.1 Podarcis siculus
AGGTACCCCTGCCCGTACGGGCCAGTCTTGACAGACTCTGGGGTTGGTGCGCCCATCTCACTCTATAGGCCGGGGGCCAGCGCTGTCTGGAGACACTTCCGGGTCACGTGGCCAGTGTGACATCGCTGCTCTGGCGAGCCAGAGCCGCACACGGAAACGCCGTTTACCTTCCTGCTAGTAAGCGGTCCCTATTTATCTACTTGCACCCGAGGGTGCTTTCGAACTGCTAGGTTGGCAGGCGCTGGGACCGAGCAACGGGAGCGCACCCCGCCGCGGGGATTCGAACCGCCGACCTTTCGATCGGCAAGCCTAGGCGCTGAGGCTTTAACCCACAGCGCCACCCGCGTCCCGTTGCTACAGGACATCATCCTAAAAAAAACACATTTTCTGTGATCAGATACATCAACAACGATGGAGTTGATGAAGCAAAGTTAACAAACAACTCTGAGACTGCTGTTGTTATTATACTAAAGTAACAGTCTCCCTCCATCCCTGGGGTATCTAAACATCAAAATGGGTGCTGCTTTCTTCTGAATATTTAGTCTAAAACTGGAGGAAGTTGTTTGTTATCCAGCTATTTTTAAAAAAATGGGGTGGATGTGACTGAGAGCCATTTTTGAAAGCTAATCTTGAATCCCGGTTGAAATCAGGTCAGCTAAAGGAAGGAAGTCTTTGTTTCCTCTTTTTGTTGATTAAAAGTCTATTGCTTTAAATGGGCAATTCCAGACAAGGGAAAGAGATAACATCACAATTTTTGGAAACGCTTCCTCTTCTCATGGCATTAACTTTTTCTCCTGGAATCACAGAAGTTAGTCAAAAAAATGGGAGCTATACTGCTAGCTGCTCTATATAGCATAGGTCTTATTTATCCGAATTTCTATTATGTGCTCAGGTGCATAAAATAGTTTATCCCAATATTCCTCTTATCTTGCTCTATTCCCCCCCCCCCATTTTACATGCTACAAAAAAGCAACACAGAATTTTATATATATGCTTTGGCATTGTGCTTGTTTATCTTCCACCCCAAACCTGTGAAAAAATATAGTGATGTTAAAGATGGTCAAAACGCAACATTAACTATTCCAAACATTGTATACCACAATATAACAAGATCAGGCTTTAGTATGAAGGCTTTATTGGGAAGACAGATAGAAAACAAAATTGAGGGCATCCAGTCTTCCGCTGGTCCCACCCTTCTCCTGGGAAAACCTGCTCTTTACTGCTGAATTGGAGCAAACATCACTCAAGTTTCCTGCAGAAGGACATTGGCTCCGATTCCGCTGTAAAGAGTGGGCTTTCCTGGAGAAATGGTGGGGCAAACAGAAAACCGCTTGGCCAAGCAGAAAACCTCTTGGATCTCTGCTTTCAAGGCATGGGACAAGCAGACATGTAGGTGAGACCTAATTTGAGGATACCAGTGGAAGACTAAGAATGTAAGGAGACAGCAGTTCCCACCCTGTTCTGTGTTCATTGCACTCAGCACTGTTTCCATTCTTGGTCAGGTGGGCTTCCATGTCAGCTGCTGTCCATGAGAGAGTTTCCTTGTTGGAGGTGAGGTAGCTTCTTCTTTGCAGCCATCTTGCCTCAGCTCACATGAGCTGCAGAGTATGAAACGCTTTACTCTGGGTGTGTGTGTGTGTGTGTTTGTTTGGGGGGGACAAAGTAATAATCATAAATAAACAAGAATAAAAATGTGCGCCCCACCCGCAAGACCATTCCACTGGAACTATCCAACATCCCAGAATTTCAACACTTCTTGCGATGGTTTGACCGCTTTCTGTTTTAATGGTACAAATTCTACAAACGCCTTCCATATCTCCTCAAAATCATTTCTCCTGCATATTCCCCATCTTACCTTAATGCCATGTGTTAATTTATCATTAATAGCTATATCCCACACCTCTTTATACCATTCTTCCATTTTATATTCTGCTTGCCGCTTACACTTCCTAGGTATAATAATTTATGCAGCTGTCCATAAATTTGTGAGCAAGTCCTTCATAGCCTGCAAACTTTCCACCCCATTGTAAATTGAGAATAGTGCTACCTCTGGACTTTTGGTCAGCTTTAACCCAGTGATTTCTGTTATCTCCTTAAACACCCTTTGCCAGCTTGCTCTGGTTTTAACAATTGCTAACATTCTCCAGGCTTCCTTTGAATCACTGCTGCCCGTCAAACAACTTCTGGATGTGTCTTTTCCAGTACTGGGCACAATCTTCTTCAGCTTTGTTTATCTGGAGCACTGCATGAACTGAAGATTCAGAATAGTCTCCCAAGGCAGTACAACACATTGCCATAGCCTTCTGGATGTTTCTAGCTTTGGACAACAATGGTTAGATTATCTTTGTCCAGGTGATGATTGGGGACAAAGGTGGGGATTGCTGATGTCATGAAGGCACTGTTGTCTCTCAAAGGCGGCAGAAAGGAATACTGTTTCCCCAAACAGTTCCTACAGGAGAAGGGGCTGTTTGAGGAGGTCTCTTTTCCAAGAGAAATGTGGCACTTTCCCCCAAAGGCATTCTGTTATCATCTTCATTTATCAAAATAATATCTCTCCTGGCCCCGCTGGCAAAGTGCCCTAGGAGGAAAAGGCATCAGACGTTCAAAGGCATTGGGAACATGATGATAAAGGATTCTTCAATGAGATAATAATTGCCAGTCTCAAAGAGTTAGAAATTCAGCAGGGTTTGGCACCTTTGATTAAACTGCTTTTGTGCTTGCCGTTTGAACTGACGCTTTTGCTCGTGAATCTTTTCCAGCCTTCTGCGAAAACCTACACCCATGTGGAACAATTACCACATTAACGCTCGACATGTTTGTAAGTGTTATCATGTGTACAATAGACATCTGGCTTTGCCTAAGAAACATTGTTCTTCCCTATGCTTCCATCATTTATTAATCCACATCAGAACTTTGAGACAGTTCTGAATGAATGCTTTGATAGTGCTTGACAAGAAGCCTAGATTTATTTTTTATCAGTCGTGGGCTCACAAGGACTTTTGCACAGGGAACAGTTGAACTTTACAATTCATATGCAACACGTGCCACCCGTTAAGGCAACACAGAAAGAGTTGATCCAGTTCCTAATACAGTCATACCTTGGATCCCGAACGCCTTGGTGCTCGGACGTTTTGGTTCCCAAACATGTGAGTGTTCTGGTTTGTGAACGTTCTTTGGAACCCTAATGTCCGATGGGGTTCCATGACTTCCATGGCTTCCTGCAGCCAATCTGAAGCCATGCTTTGGTTTCTGGACATTTTGGAAGTCGAACGGACTTCCGGAACTGATTCAGTTTGACTTCCAAGGTACGACTGTAGTCTCAAAGAGAAGCTCCATCGTACTGCATAGATGGGTTGTTTTAGTTTTTCCAGATGTTTCAATGCCCTACCCAGAAGTCAAAGAGCAGAATGACAACATATACAAATTGGGACTTGCACAGATCTATGATTGAGATAGTAAGTAGCTTCTCATGGCTTGATGTCGTAGATTCATAAACTTGTAGATTGTGGGGCTCAGCTCCGTCCCCACATACTTTGGTGTCAGGGACTGGGAAGAGGAGGAATGATGCAGACCGCCTCCCCATCCTGACCCTTCCAGGGAGGAGGAAGAGGAAGACAGTATAGATTTACAACAGGGGTTTAAGGGAGGTCGCAGCTCAGAGGCAGATGAGGGGGAAAGTTGGGAAATCATGGGAGAGTCAGAACAACACCCGGCTGACACATTGGCACTAGAAAGCATTCCAGACCCTCCATCTCCCAGAACCCGGCGAGCCTTAAAAGTAGGAGGGCAAAGAGCTTGAAGACAGAGGGCACTTAGCTTGTGCTAGTTTTAGGTTCTCCAGCTACTAAAGCTCCTATATCTTATTGAAAGCAATGGGATCTGTTAATTACTACTACCTTCCATAGTTTTCAGTAGGACTTAGCCAGGGTGAATTTTGATGGGATTGGGGCCCTAATGAACACCCTGCCAAAGGAGACGCACACACCTAAACAGGCCAGGCTGTTCTTTAGGTGCCCTTCAAAACTGGTGGGATGCACATATATGTTGTAGCTGGGCATCTATACCTGTGTGTACAAAAAGAAATGTCATGGTAAGAATCTGCTTGAGGACCTATGAAACCTCATCCATCTCTATCGTCTTCACGAACAGACATCTGGCCAGCTTTCTCTCCCCCCTGGGGAGCAGTAATTGTAAAATGAACTTTGTGCAATATTTTTCAAAAGTGCAAGGTCAGGAATGTCTCCTTTTTCCCCCCTGACCCGCTGCATTTTTGAGTGCCATGCATAATTGCTTACACAAGGCCGAACTCCAGCGCTGAGCCTTTTTAAGTCTCAGAGCGTTTCAAAGTGGACAAGCGTGTCTGGAAATCTTCTCTCTATGGAGTCCAGCTGTCTTAACTGTAAACCCCTCTGATACTTGAAATAATAAAAAAAGTCAGCATCTGTATTCCCCAAATACTTAGAATTCCAAATAATTTATTTTATTTAAAATAATAATACTACATTATTTTTGGTTTTTTTCTAATTCCACCAGAGGTTGGATTGGAAAAACGCCTGTTTCTTTCTTTTTGAATACATTCTCTACTTGGCTGATGGATGACTTAGTCATCAATCTTGGTCCCTGCAGATTTAAGCTTTTCATAATAAAACCTTTTAAAGTAGTAACACCTTTAAAAAAAAAAAAAGTAAACAGGAGCTAGACATGTACAGAGTCTTTTCACCAGCCCCTATGAATCGGAACTTGTCAATTTAAGCCATCATATCTTGTGCAGTTTGATTTCACCATTGATTATGTTGCAGTTCAGATACAGTGTGTGCTCTTGTCATGTTTTCCAAACACAGCCCAATACGCTGGCAATGCTTAATTTTTGTTTTCTTGTGGTGATTTACTGCATGGTCTCTCTAACAGGGAACAGAGCCAGAAAAAATACCCCCCCTCTGCCTTGTCTGATGTAAATTATAATGAAATTATAAGGCACAGCCTGATGGGAACAGGCTCCAGGAAATTGTAGATGCTGAACAGTCTGGTTCTGTTGTTTTCTAAAGCAACTGATATTGTGATGAATGAACGGGGCGATCCTGTCCCTGAGTTATAACCTAGCTGTAGCTAGCTGGGCATTGCCTGCATATACAGTAGGAGGAAATGGGACGCAGGTGGCGCTGTGGGTTAAACCACAGAGCCTAGGACTTGCCGATCCGAAGGTCGGCGGTTCGAATCCCTGCGACAGGGTGAGCTCCTGTTGCTTGGTACCAGCTCTTGCCAACCTAGCACTTCGAAAGCACATCAAAGTGCAAGTAGATAAATAGGTACCGCTCCTGCGGGAAGGTAAACGGCGTTTCCGTGCGCTGCTCTGGTTTCAGGTTAAGAACGGACCTCCGGAACAAATTAAGTACTTAACCTGAGGTACCACTGTATGCCTAAACATTTTTTTAGAGAGAGAAAAAAGGCACTGTGTAAATCTGTGTTGGTGACATCCCGGGTGCTGTCCAATAGTTCCCCAATTCAAACAGGATAGCACTGAAGACATACAGGACCTTGTCCCAGGACAGAAACATGTATGTGTGTTTGGAAGGGGGTGGGCAAAACCAGCTTCACTACTCTTAAAATTCTACATTTGTATTCACTCTAGGATTCTTTCTTAAGAATTTAACACAGTGGTTTGGGTCACACAAACGTCATTGAAACATTTGCTTCTATTGTAATTAGCATCCCATATAGATTCACACCTTTGGGATTGATTTTGGGAACTAAACTTGCTGGAGCAAAATAGAACAGTAGCATTTGCAAATAGCAAGCTCCTTTGCAAATCAGTCACAAAATCCTTCAGAAGGAGAAACTTTTGTTATGAGCAGATTCCCGTTTCAATCAAGTAAAACCGTATCTAATATTAAGTAATTGTCACAAGCCTAAAATCAATATGCAGAATCCTTAAGAGATTAGTGAGTGAGCAAGAGAGATTGTGAAAACCAAAAGCCTCCAGACTCCTTTTGAAAGGAGTCTGGTTTTGGTTTCCAGTCAGTTAGCAAACAAAAATACTAGCACCTCTCAAGCTATTTTTTACAGAGTAGATTTGTTGACTTCAGTTGAACTGATGTACAGTAGTTTCATACAGCGGCACCTCAGATTACATACGCTTCAGGTTACATACGCTACAGGTTACAGACTCTGCTAACCCAGAAATAGTACCTCGGGTTAAGAACTTTGCTTCAGGATGAGGACAGAAATCGTGCTCCGGTGGCGCGGCAGCAGCGGGAGGCCCCATTAGCTAAAGTGGTGCTTCAGGTTAAGAACAGTTTCAGGTTAAGAACGGACCTCTGGAACGAATTAAGTATGTAACCAGAGGTACCACTGTATTTGCGTTCATTTCACCCCAAATGAATTCTAGGAAAGGGCATGGCTGGTTAGCTGGAACACTGAACAGGAGCAAACCATACTGCAATGTTTTGTTCCCGATTCCACTTATAGAACCTGTTTGTCGGACTGGAAGATTAACATCTATGGTGCCAGGTGGCACAGCTTGCAGTACAGATTTGGCCCCAAGTCTGCTAGTTGCTGACCCCAGTTTGATAGGTGATGGGTGATGGAGCTGAGGAGCACAAGCAACCCTTCAGAATAATGGCATTGCCCCGAGTGAGTCTCCACCCCTCCCTCCCTCCCTCCTCTTCATGTGTCATCACCATGGGTGCTGAGAAGTGCCCTCTGCCTCTGAGCTCTCTGCTTTCCTACTTTCAATGCTTGCTGGGTTCTGGGAGATGGAGGGTCTGGAATGCTTTCTAAAGACACCGTGTCCATCAGCTGTGGCCCCTCTGGTGCGTCTTCTTCCTTCTCTCCCATTATTTCCCAGCTTTCCCCCTCATCTGCCTCTGAGCTGTGACCTCCCTCAAACCCCTGTTGTAATTCTGTACTGTCTCCTTCTTCTCTGGAAGGGTCAGGCTGGGAGGTGGTCTCCACCATTCCTCCTCTGCCCAGTCCCTGATATTTAGTAGGTTGAGACCTCCTCTCAATGTTTGGCCCAATTAATTCCCAATTAATGCGATTCATTAAATTTATTTTTAATATCTTCTGCATATCCCAATTGACTTAACATACTCATTCGTTTGTCTTCTTTAAATATATATTCTTATGTAACTGCAGGTTATTACGATAATCCTGCCAGTGTTTTTATCTGTTTGCGATTTACCTGTAAATATTCAATAAACCGCTTCCATTCTTTTATATATAAAATGCTTTTTCTTTACCAATCTAGCGGAGTCCTGGATTTCTGTGCGCAAAGCAGTGCAGCCACCAGCTCCATCCCCCAAGATATAGCACTAGTTTCTGGATATATGCAATGATTGCCTTTTGGAGGTGGAAGAAAGAGATTAATTTCTCTAATGATGTCACTCAAGGTTTGGATAGAGCCGAATCAGGTTACTTCAAACTGAGCACAATTCTAGAATCCGTTCCACAGACTGAGTTTCATATAGCAGTAATACAATAAGACCTATATTATGTTTCTCAATACCTTTCCATAGCACACAGATAAGCAATAAAGCTTGGCTCTTAATAAATTCTGACCTTCATATAACAGGGATGGATGCTGAATACTTTATTTTTGAGTACTTGATAATGACCTGGGGGGAAAAGGAGAGACTCCTTGATGAACTTACTAATTTCATCAAATATGAAAAATGCACATTTGTTCTAACTTTGGGTCTAAGTTTCCTGTTGGAAAAATTAAATTAATCTGATTAGTTAATTTAGATTAGCAGAGGGATGAGGAGAGAATCTACGTATTTATTTTGAGTGTAGTTGTGTTTCAAAGAAGGTTGTTAAGCGAGAGACCAAGTCAAGAGTCATGGCCAATTATCTGTTCTGTTGACCTTGGCACGGCATTTAATAGCATTGCAATTGTTGTTTTCCTAATCCACATAAGACATTATTGTGAAACATTTGCAGCTTACAAACAGAGCAACATGGTGCTGTTTTAACTGTATGTGTGACTGAGGAAATGTCTGTCATTGGGTGGGCATGCGTATGAAAATGTGGCCTTAGAGAATTAACTAGAGTGGGTGGTCCAGCCCAGTGTCCCTTCCCAGGTGATTTTGTGCCATCTCCCTGCTTTTGGCCCTGAATACTAACCCTTCCTGTCCTTTGGGACCCAGGCCTCTATCTGCTACTTCTTGGGGATTGGAGTCACAACAGCCAAGGGTGTAGCATGGAGGGGTTAGGAGGGCTTTGCTTACTTCAGAGAAAATATAGGCACAGTCATAACACTAAGTGAAAGGATTCAGTTAACAGAAGTTTAGGTTGCTTATTGTTATGTACTGAAGTTCTCACCCTGGGCCAGCAGGGGGATACTGTAGATAGTTTTCACTCAGGTCCGCATATGCAAATAAGGAATTGAAAGTGACGTTCAGTGATTGGATAGTTACAGAAAGTTGTTACTGTTGCGTTGTAGGTGAGCTCTATATAAGCAGGTTGGCTGAACCCTTCAGCCCATTTCTGTTCTGGCCTGTGAATAAACAAGAGCTGTTTGAAGAGTCGCTGTGTTCACCCACAACTTAGCACTTATCTAGAAAGGGGTAGATTGGAAGCCACAGGGGCTGAAATGTAAATTTCCTTCCTCTGAGACACAGATGCAGTAAAAATGCTCACATTCCTTGATAACATTAGGGACCACTAGGGACCACTGAAGAATGGCAGGGAAGACAGCAACCTCCAAATTTAGTTTTACATACTAGTTTCTGCAACAAATTTTAAGGACTAAGAACAAAGGGGCTGCTTTCCAGTAAGATGGTAGTCCTTTTTTAAAAAAGAAGCCTTGAAGTCTCCGGCAAACTTACCATGGTGAAGATGGGAATCACCTTTTCTTAAAGCCGGTATATAATTATAACAATACTACCATTCACATCCACCCTTATAGATTCCTCCTAATCTCTAGACTTCCCACCTCCCCTCCATGGATTATTTTATTAAACCTTTTCTACTGCATCTTTTCCAATAATCTATATTTTATATAACATCATTGTCTCCATAATATTTGCTACATTACAAGTGTTATTGCAATCCTGCTAATGTTTCCATCTGCTTACAGTGGTCTCCAAGATAAATGATACCCCTCCTCCTTCTTTATTGAAGTTTTGGTCTTCTTGGTTCTTGAGTTTTCTGGTCAGTTTTATCATTTCGGTATAGCCCAACAGTTTAATTTGCCATTCTTCTCTGGTAGGGACTTCATCTTCTTTCCATCTCTGGACTAATAACATCCATGCGGCTGTCGTCGCATACATAAAAAGTCTTTTCTGCCCCTTTGGAGTATCAGTGCCTATAATTCCTAATAAAAAAGCCTCTCTCTCTCTCTCTCTTTTTTTTTACAAAAGTTATTTTAAACATTTTTTTATCTCATTATATATCATTTCCCAGAATGCCTTTATTACCTTACAAGACCACCACATATGATAAAAGGTGCCTTCTTTTTCCTTACATTTCCAGCACACATTTGACCCCGTTTTATACATTTTTGCTAATTTACTAGGAGTTAAATACCAATGGTACATAATTTTCATATAATTTTCTTTCAACGGGTAACATGCTGTAAATTTTAAATCCCAATTCCATAACTTCTCCCATGCTGTAAGTTTCAGCTTGTGTATTGTGTCGGTAAGGGCAAATTCAGTATGTTAGTCTTTAAATGTAAACTGAATACAGTGGTACCTCAGTTTTCAAACGCCTCCGTTGTCGAACGTTTCAGAACTTGAACGCCAAAAACCTGGAAGTAAATGCCTCAGTTTCCGAACGCACCTCGGAAGTCAAACAGGAAACACGGCTTCTGTTTTGTTTTCTGTATTGAGTTTTCAGTTTCTGCTTTCAGTTTTCAGTTTCCAAATGTTTCGGAACTCCAACGGACTTCCAGAATGGACTATGTTCAAAAACCAAGGTACCACTGTACACCCATCCCCAGTGGCCTAGCGTGGGTTGCGGCACCCAGGGCAGGGCAAGTGTTGCACCCCTGGTGGACTGGGCAGCTAGGGTGGGGGAGTGTGCCAAGGGGGCACGCACGGACGGTGAACAGAGCAGGTCTCCACCAGGCTCTTCACCCACTGCCTCCATCCACCTGCCCATTAAACAAACCCACCTGCTGCCGCTCCTCAGCTGCCAGAGCTCCATGCCTGTCATGGGGGTGACTGATTGCACCCCCTCAAAAAATTGCAACCAGGGCCATGCCCCCCAGGCCTTCAGCCCCCTCCACACACACTGCCTCTGCCCATCCCTACTGTAAAGCATAGTGATGTATGGAAGTGAGAGCTGGACCATAAAGAAGGCTGATCGCTGAAGAATTGATGCTTTTGAATTATGGTGCTGGAGGAGACTCTTGAGAGTCCCATGGACTGCAAGAAGATCAAACCTCTCCATTCTGAAGGAAATCAGCCCTGAGTGCTCACTGGAAGGACAGGTTGTGAAGCTGAGGCTCCAATACTTTGGCCACCTCATGAGAAGAGAAGACTCCCTGGAAAAGACCCTGATGTTGGGAAAGATGGAGGGCACAAGGAGAAGGGGACGACAGAGGACGAGATGGTTGGACAGTGTTCTCGAAGCTACCAACATGAGTTTGACCAAACTGAGGGAGGCAGTGGAAGACAGGAGTGCCTGGCATGCTCTGGTCCATGGGGTCACGAAGAGCCAGACACGACTAAATGACTAAACAACAACAATAAACTGTAAAGCAAACCTCTCCAACCCTGTGCTCTCAAATTTATCTCCCTGTACAGGACACTCACCCATTCCCATCTCCAAATCTGTGGTGCCATATTGTCTGCAACATCCATTGCAGGGGACCCTGACGACCGGCATGTAAATATTCTGCAAATTAATACTAAGTCCACGATGCACCCTTTGGGAATCACTGTTCTATTAAAGGCAGGTGATTTCTTCTGTCCAATGTGGAGTCTTAAATACACACACACAGAGAGAGAGAGAGAGAGAGAGAGAGAGAGAGAGATAGATGCAGAACAGGATTAGTAAATCCAGCGAGAAATGGAGGGATTGGAACCACTGGCTGCAATCCTAAACACAATTAGTTCAGTGGGGCTTAACTTCCTGACGTGAGTGAATTGCTTTCAAATTGGCTTTGAATCGCCAGTGTCCGTAAACAGCTTTGAAGACTAAATTGATTTCGCCGTATAAGGGCTGAACGGCATCGTTGTTAAGAGCGGAGAAACAAATGAAGGAAGGGCCGGAGAAGCAGAATGACAGATGCTTATGGCACCAGAAAAGTCCTTAGCAATCAAAGGAAACTGCCACCGGCAGCATCCTGTTGACTCCAGATTAGACACAAAGGGAGATTCAAGTCAAAGGAAAGGAAAGGATGCGGAAGGTGGTGCCTCTGCTGGACAGACAGATGTCTTTTAGGCCTGGACAAAAGCCTACTGTCTGTATTTATTTTAATTTGCCAGGAATATAGCTTTTGGATGATAATAAAAAATATTATTTTTATGTTTCGGCCTGGGATGTTTTTTGTTAGTGGGGTGTTTTTTGGTTTTAATGAATCGGCTAATATCCGAAATCTAAAAGTGGCTGAACAGAGTTGAGTGGGTGATGATGTTTAAAAGAGCCCAAGCCAAAGCCAATATTTGTAAAGCTCCCTGTTGGATTCTTAAAATAGCTCTGGACAAGAAATCTACAAAATACGTATAATAGCTCAGTTGTAATATGCAGCCAAGTTTTCCCCTGCGTATCTGTGAGTCTCTTGGAAAACTTCGTTAAGGCACAACTAGCTGCAATTTCCCGATCCTTTGAGAACTTTGCTTTGCAATCTCCATGACAGAAGGGGAGGCACTTTGCAGACAAGGAAGTAGAGAATACCCAGGGAATGGCTTCATGTCTGCCAGAAAGCAAAATTAGTTGCAAGTCTGGTAGGTATGCAGATGTTATGCTGCATTCATTTTCTTCCAGGTTTTATATTTGGTATATTAATTGTGGAAGATCAAATGAAGCTAGATAATAACTAAGACAGAGAATGATCCAGCCCCAATGACTATATAGGGCTGCAGCAGACCACTCAGTAACATCTCCAACTAAGGTTTGGAAGGAGTCTTATCTGAACCCCCCCAAGAGCCCCTGAGCTAGGTGGACTAATGGTATAATAATAATAATAATAATAATAATAATAATAATAATTTTTTATTTATATCCCACCCTCCTCAGCCAAAGCCGGGCTCAGGGCGGCTAACAACAATAAAATAATACAACATTCTAAAATCATTTCATTATAAAATTAATTCAAATCAAATTAATGGCAACCATTGGGCTAGAGTTCTGTGAAGATTGCCAAAGGAGGGAGTAAGCCTGTGCCCTGGTCAAAGGCCTGGTGGAACAGCTCTGTCTTGCAGGCCCTGCAGAAAGATGTCAAGTCTCTTGTGACATAGCGTTCCACCAGATCGGAGCCACAGCCGAAAAGCCCTGGCTCTGGTTGAGGCCAGCCTAACCTCTTTGTGGCCCGGGACCTCCAAGATGTTTTTGTTTGAAGACTGTTTGACCAGAATAAGGCATCTTTCAATGTACAGAAGAACAGAGCACATTGGATCTATGCTCAGAGGAACAGATGCCAACAAATTAGGGTGGTGGTTGATGAGCAACTTAAATTCACAGGGGTCCTTAATTGTGTGGCATGACCACCAAACACTACCCTCAGGAAAATCAACATGAGAAGTCACCCTCAGCAACTCTCCCTACACCATCCCAACTGGAGGATATAGCTCTCTTGCCTTCTTCAGAAGATGAGCACCCATAACATCCCCATCGTAGGGTAAAAGTCGACATCTGAAGAATCAGACCCTAGCTCTTTAAGTCAGCACAGCCAGCTCCACAAAGAAGAGCCGACTGCAATATAGGCTTCCTCAGCCTTCATAGGACCTCAGCTGGCCTCAGCTCTCTGCTGAGACATTCTCCACAGCTTAGCCAGCAGTGTCCATTAGGAGCTCCCCAAGGTCCTGGCAAAGTAAGACAGGCTGAGTTTGCCTGAACTTGTCCACCTTGGAAAATACTCTGTTTATGGGTTCCACCTCCCCAAGCCCCAGCAGTAAAAGGATATTGGGCTAGAATCTATGCTACAATCCACTGCTAGTTAAATCTCTGTATTTCACTATTTTTATTTTTATTTTAAATCATCCCATATCCTCACAGCTGTAAGCGCCTAAAACTTCCTGTCCTAAATTGAAAGCTGAGATTCTGGGAAAATGTCTTTCTGTGCTCTGTAGCATTTTTGCGGGTTGCATTTTTTGCTTTCATCGGGTGGGATCCTGATATCCACACAAGCTGGATTATTTCTGTGCTGGCAAAATGTTATGTGCCAAAAGACCCTAATCCCTATGCCATTTTATACTCCCCTACCTCCTTTTTCCCCTTTTTCGAAGGGAGAAAGAAGCCAGCCTGTTCTGGAAGTTCTGGTAAAGAATTTGATTGAGAAATGCACTTTCACAATGTTTTCCTTGTGGGCACCACAACATCTCCTGGACAACCAACCAGCTTCAGCCTGCTGTACAGGGGACATGGACCAAGTCATTTGGCTTGACAGCTGTGAAAACATTCTTCTCAACCCTGGTCATGGCTCTCCCCACAAAAAAAGAACAAGCACAAGAGGGAGAGAATGTATTTCATGCTCTGTTCCACACTTTAATAAGAAAATCTGCTGTGAGCTGGAACAAACAAGCTTCAGCCACTTGAAGTCTGAAGCATAGCAAGATGTTTGGGCTAGGTCAGATATTTGACTAACTGGCATAGAGAGCCACTCAAGCACTGTTTCTTCTTTCCCTTTTTTAGTTTTTTATTTATAATTTTCATATTTATACATTTTCATTAGTCTTACAATCAATTTAACGTTTCAAAATTTGACTTCCTGCCCCCTCGTTCTGCCGTTCCTTAAATTTATTTTTTAATATCTTCTGCATATCCAGATTCATTTAACATGCTCATTTAATTATCCACTGTAAATATATACTCTTATAAAACTGCAGGTTATTACCATAATCCTGCTAATGTTTTTATCTGCGATTTTTCTGTAAATATTCAATAAACCGTTTCCATTCTTCTATAAAAAGTTTGTTATCTTGATTTCTTCCGGTAAGTTTCACCATTTCTGCATATTCCGTAAGTTTTTTGTATCCATTCCTCCTTCTGCTTCTTTCCATTTTGGGGCAAGTAACATTCTTGCTGCTGTAGTAGCATACATAAATAAATTTCTATACAATTTAGGTAGTTCTTTCCCTATAATTCCCCAAAGAAAAGCTTCTGGTTTCTTTAAAATAAAAGTTATTTTGAATATCCTTTTCAATTCATTATATATCATTTCCCAGTAAGCTTTAACCTTACTGATTCTTTCCCATCACCTGCTACCTGATCCCGTTTGTTGAAGTGGAGTTATGGTATTTTCCTAGCCAGGTCTGAATGGCTGGCAACCATCTACAAGCTCCCTTGCCATGTTTCTTCTTGTGGAGTGGCCTAGCTAAAGCATCTAAGCCGTGGATCAGGAAATCCTGGATTCCAAACCTGTGCCCTAAACTTGATAGACAGCAGAAGAGGCAGGAGGAAGCAGCTTGGATTCGTTTCCCAAACAAAGGGGGGAAATGCTCTGTTTGGAGGCAGCACTTGGAATCCAAACCACTTCCTCCAGAAGGACTTCAAAGAAGTTCAGCTGACGGACATCTTCAGCAACCTCCTTTGACCTTTCTCAGGTTCCAGCTGATGTCCTGCCCATCTGCCAAAGTTGGCAGTGGTGAGAGAATTAGGGACCTAGCCCACCAAATGGACCCGGTTCCTGAAGTGTATGCCAGACAGAAGGCTTTAAATAATGTTGCATGGATCAAAGTTATCATCAACCACACTCCACCCATTCTGGATGAAGAATGACCTAAGGCACAATGTAATTGGTGTCTATATATAATAGAAATGAGAAATTGTCCTTTAGGGTTAAAAACCTTATCCATATATTTTTTTTAATTCGTTTTCGTTTTTAACAAGTATCATCCATAAATCATAATCATTTCACAAATACGATTCTCAGAATCTCAGAACTTCCCTCCAAAGCTCCATGGCTTTCCTAGATATTCTTTTCAAATTGCATCGTATCATATTCTCCATTTTTTTTAAACAAACTCAATTGTTACCATAGTTCTTGTTTCATTGCAAGTGTGTTTTACAACCCTACCAATGTTTTTAATTATTTACAGAGTTCTTTCAAGTAACTTATAACATTTCCTCATTCTTTATTAAATTTATTGTCCTCTTGATCTCTGATTTTCCCAATCATTTTCACTATTTTGGTATACTCCATCATCTTTACCAGCCATTCTTCTTTTGTAGGTAGTTTGTCCTCCTCCCATCTTTGGGCAAGCGGCTGTTGTAGGTATTTCTGGACCTAAAATTCCTAGTAAAAAAGCTTCAGGTTTTTCCACAGAAGTAATTTTAAACATTTTTTTCAACTCGTTATAAATAATTTCCCAATATACCTTTCTTTTCTTGCACGTCCACCACATATGGTAAAATGTGCCTTCTTTCTCCTAATACTTCCAACACATATCTGTAAGAGTTCAATACACTTTTGCTAATTTAGCAGGAGTTAGGTACCAACGAGGGACACGGGTGGCGCTGTGGGTTAAACCACAGAGCCTAGGACTTGCCGATCAGAAGGTTGGCAGTTCGAATCCCTGCGACGGGGTGAGCTCCCATTGCTCGGTCCCTGCTCCTGCCAACCTAGCAGTTCGAAAGCACGTCAAAGTGCAAGTAGATAAATAGTTACCGCTCTGGCGGGAAGGTAAAGGGCATTTCCGTGCGATGCTCTGGTTCAACCGGAAGAGGCTTAGTCATGCTGGCCACATGACCCAGAAGCTGCACGCCGGCTCCCTCGGCCAATAAAGCAAGATGAGCGCCGCAACTCCAGAGTCGGTCACGACTGGACCTAATGGTACCCCTTTACTTTAGGTACCAATGATACATCATTTTCATATCGTTCTCTTTCAACATACAACATGCTGTGGGTTAAGAACCCTACCATGTGAATATCTGTCTAGGGTATTTACATCATCTTTATCCAAAGGAATAATTTACTAATATTGTACATTATCACTAGCTACATGGGCATTGAAACCCCTGCAGATCATGATATCTGAAATACTTAGAAACATATTAGAAATACTTCCTTAATATGCTGTCATATTTGTTCCAAATCTGTCCAGATTCGTTGGACTGGTTGATTTATACACTGGGGAGTAATACATTTATAATACATGGGGAATAAAGCTTAGATAGGCTAGTTTTAGCCTTTAGTTTAAATCACTTGTAGTTGAATGGTGAATTTTGGACACAACCGAGAGGTAAAAGATTTGGATTGTCATAGAAGACGCAAGAGGAAACAAGTAACAACAGGACCCACAAAGTGGAGGAGGTGAAGTCTGGGAGATTCCTCGGAATCTTGTTTTTATGTTGTATGTTAGATATGTGACTGTAGCATTTATATCCGAAAAACCAAATAAATTTTTAAAAAGGAAGAAAAGCTTACCCTATAGCCAATATCAAAGGCTAAAAAGAAACTGCAGTTTAGAAACTGATTATCAAGAAGTCTCCAAAAATCTGACCATACTTTTGAAAAGAGAGGGGTTACCCTAGATTTACTATTGCAGCAGCCCCACAGTGAGTCTCTTTAGTGAGATGGGAAGAGTTGTTTAAACTCCAAAGTCCTTTCATCGTCATCATCAACCTTTATTACGGTCCAGAGACCCAACAAATCGTTACAAAGCAATACACAATTCATACAGCCTACCTCCAGGTTAAACAAGCATGTGGTTCAGAATATAGGGATCATTGGTTCTTGCAACCACCGATAAAAACTTTGCCACTGCTAATGTTCTAGTGTTTGTCCGGTCTTCCAATAGGAACCTGACATAGTAAACCTCTGATTTTCCCGGGAAAGGTACCAGCAAGGGTAATATCAGTTCAGCCCTGGCTTGTTCATATTTTGCACAGTGCAATTCACTCAAAAATGGTGCCAAACGGTTGCAAATGCTCCCCTGAAAGGTTTGTCGGTCGAAACAGAAGGCCTTTCATCACAGGACAAGATATCAGCCCTCAAAAACTTCACTGGTGGATTTTTTTTTTTTTAAGCCCTAAGCAATTTCATCAAAAATCTGGTTTGGGAATCCAAAGGGTGTACAATTATATTCTGTTGTTTTGTTATTAGTATAAAAATTGGGGAATTCGTGGAAGGGAATTTGGATCGACTTTAGAGAAGGGTTTTAAGAATGAGCACTGACGTATAGGTGTTGATGTTTATAAGTTAAAATTGGTTAACTAAAATGAATTAAATAAAATAAGGTTAAAAATTGGGGACAAGAACTTGTTGAACTAACAATTTGAACTGGAATACAAGAAGGGGAGGTGTGGGGAAGTCAGGGAAATATGTTATTGAAAATAAGGATTGCAAACTCTATGTGTTTTTAACTTTTTTGTTTTCTTCTTTTTTTGATCTTTTTAATGTATTGTGGAAAATTTCAATAAATATCTTTAAAAAAAATCATCTGACCTTCTCCAATTCACTCGAATTATTCGAAACAGAAGTCTTTTTATCACAGGAAAAGAAATCAGCCCTCAACAACTTAACCGGCAGAAAAAGATTTTTTTGAAAAAATCCCTAAGCCTCGGAGTCACAATTCCATCAAAAATCTGACTTTTGGCAACTCAGAAAGGGTGCCAAATGGTTGCAAATGAAAGCAAGGTTTGTCATAATATATTTATCATATTTTTTCTGAAATTGTTACCCCAGAGCTTAGGGATTTTTTTAAAAAAACCTCTCAGGGGAGCATCTGCAACCGTTTGGCACCATTTTTGAGTGAATTGGAGAACGTCAGATTTTTTATTAATTTCTGACCCCGGGGCTTAGGGATTTTTTTTAAAAAAAAATTCTGTCGGTTACGTTGTCGAGGGCCTATTTCTTTTCCTGTGATAAAAAGCCTTCTGTTTCGACCGCCAAACCTTTAAGGGGAGCTTTTGCAACCGTTTGGCACCATTTTTGAGTGAATTGCCGAAAGTAAGATTTTTTATGAAATTGTGACCCCGGGGCTTAGG
>JAXCMG010000164.1:0-49427 GCA_034642415.1 Podarcis siculus
ACTTCCAAGGAATTAGTGCTTCTGCATTACCTTGGCTAGGGAATGTAATGTTACGCTTAGCAACTCCCTGTTGTGTCTTTGTCTCTGACTTAGACACAGCTTCAACCTGTCTTGAGTTGTCAACGATAGTGACACATGCAACAGCTGAGTTAGCAAACTCTTTTGAATACCTCTTGGGTGGTATTCCCTTTGTAACTCTCGGACCTGCGTATGAGGTGCTGATCCTCTCTGCTCACTGGTTCAGTCTCAGGACTCTTAGGAGAACCAGTACCAATAGTAAAGAGTGGTTCATCCTTCACCTGTGAAGGTCTATCCATTGTGTGAGATTTCCTCTCAATGACTGTGTCAACTGAGCTCTTCGATCTATCACTGTCACTCTCAGTACCACTGTAAGTAGTAAAATCATCATTATCATCATCATGAATTGTCCTCAGTGGGAAATGTGTGTACAATTACTCTCTCCTGTTCAGGAGCTCTCTCTAGTAAATTTGTGAGAATCACTTGACCAGACTCAGACAAAATTACTCTGTAGAGACCCTTTTCATAACCCACAAAAATACCTCTGGCATTCTTTACTCCACCTGGAGCTTCAGTCAAGACATGAGACCCAAAAACCTTAAAATGGGCTACAGATGGTTTTCTGTGGAATAGCTTTTCAAAAGGAGAACATCCCAAACCTTTTGAAACCTTTCTCAACCAAGTATAACAATAACACAATAACGATTCCGCCCAAAACTCATGTGGCAAATGTGAACTCAGCAATTGCGCCTTCATCCCATTTTGCAATTCTTTGTTCACTTGCACACAGACACTTTTGTTCCATGCACCTGCTGAAACAGCAACCTTGTGTCCTATCCCTTTCTCATCCAGGAAATCCTGAAAATCCTGTAAAAGAAAAACTGGCTTGTCATCTGTGAAAAGACAATCAATGTTAGCATCATGAACATTCTTAACCTTGTCACAAAACTCTTTAAACCTTTCTAAGGCTTCTTGTGGTTTCTGCAATGTGTATATCCACACATAATGAGAGAAATAATCCACACACACAAGATAATATCTTGCATTGCCTCTAGATGGTGCTAGAGGACCAATCACATCAGCATACACTCGCTGAAAAGCTTTGGTTACTCTCGTCGTGTTCTGGACGTTTTTCGACACACCTGCAAGAGAGATCATGTTAGAATCAGATGCAATAGACATATTGTAATCAGATTCCGCAAATGTCAATAGATACAGTCCATCTTTCTCTCTGGCAGAAAGATACAGTTCTCCATCTTTGAAGATCTTGCAGCTTTCCTTATCATAGGACACGACCAGTCCTTTCTTTGTGATCTGCGAAACACTCAGCAGATTGAATTTTAAATCAGGAACCAAATACACATTGTTAATAGTCAAGTTCAGACTCTCAAGATACACAGTTCCAAACCCGGTCGCTTCCAGCTCCTGGCCATTGGCCTGTTTCACAGCGAAGCTTTGCTTCTTAAACGTAGAAAACAGTCCTTGGCGTGACGTCATGTGATGCGTCGCTCCAGTGTCCAAAATAAAAGCATTTTCCACTTCTGGAGTGGGTTTTAGTGACATCAAAGCCATAGCTGGTTCCACCTGGGACTTTGTATGACTTTTGCCTGACGCCTCAGGCTTTGCACAGCTTCCCCTAGCTCCTTTCTGCTGACGTGGCCTCTTACAGTTCCTCCGTAGATGCCCAGGTTGGCCACAATTGCGACAACAAACAACGTTCAGAGCTTCAGCTTGCTCTTCTCTTGCAATAGCAGTGGGGGCACTCCAACTCCGAGCCTCACTCCCCCTGTCAGCAACATCCGTTGCAGCAAGAACAGGAACATCAACAGCTACAGTTCCTTCACTCCCCCATTTGGGGTCAAAGCTCTCCTCAGCTTTCGATGAGCTTTCAAGAATCTGGCTATTGCTTTCTTGGCTCTCTCCCTCTGTTGGTGCAACCAACTCTTGGTCCTTGCTTCCCATCCCAGCTTCACAAGCTTTTCGAAGGGATTCCCAAGCGACTTGTGGCTCCTCAGCACCCCATAGAATTGGCTCAAGTTAAGCTTCCACATTCTCCGCCAGAATTCTGATTACATGCTGCTTAAGCTCATTTTGAACTTCAGCCTTCCTCCCCTGTGCATGTCCAGCATCAGGCAGTGGGGATTGCACTAAGTGCCAAAGCTGCTCCCCCACTAGCAAATATTCCATTGCAAAACTCTACTGTTCCCAGTTTTGCCCACTCAGCTTCTGACTGAATAAGGCCATCTTTATTCCAAGCCTCAGCTCTCAGTCACGCGCTGGTAAAATCCAATAGCTGGTTGTTTACTGCTTGCACCTGGCAGCTAAACACAGGCTGTCTTGAAAGTCCTTCCAAGAGCAGTTGGATAGCAGACAAAACAAACACTGTTTTTCCAGTGTTTTTCCAGCTTCTCAGTGTCAGCCTTACTTCTGTGTCGGCTAGTAAGTTTCCACTTCCTTTTCAAGCTTACTAGCTCTGCAGTAGCTGAAAAGTATACACGTCTCGTTGCTTAGCAACTGGACATTCCAGGCTTGAGTAGCAACCCTTATCAATCCCAAGAATGCTTGGAATGTGGCTCTCTCTCAGTGCTGTTTTTCTATCCAAAAAACAGCTTTTGTGAACCAGAGAAGAATCAATCTGTGTTTACTCTTTTAGCCCATAAAATCAGCATACCTTAAGGGTTCCGTTGCTCCTGGCTTATCAGCAAAAACGTCTGCTTCAGTGCTCAGCCGTACTTGTAGCTTCCATCCGCATGCTACCACATACTTCCTTCCTTATCTCCTTGCAGAGGATGAAGTACGATCCATCAACCTCTTTAGCTGCTTTCATGGATCGATGCCATCGGCTCCGTGCTACCAGATGTCGGAATCAAGCCCATATCAGGAGAAACTGGCAACTCTCCCAGGCACCCGGCTTCATCTCCTGTTGACCTCCCTGGCTGCATTCCCCAGCAAGATCCAGGCTAGGTCGCAATAGGCGATCCTTCTCAAACGTGAGAAGAACACACCCCCTCCCTCCTGCTCTCCCGGCAGGGAAAGGAGATAAACAGAAACGTATTTACATGCCTTTATTTCTGTCTTTGCAGCTGTGCTGGTCCCAGGGGGAATAAGGTACTATTACCGTAGCCCAAGAACAGTCCAGAGTCTCTAGCAGGGCAGACGATCACTAGATGAGACGCGAGGTCCGAGACAGGGAGCCGGGCGGGGTAACAGGAACGCTGGTAGGGCAGAAGCAGGAAGCCAGGCGAGGAACAGGAGCACTGGTAGGGCAGAAGCAGAAGTCCAGGCGATGAACAGGAACACTGGTAAGGCAGAAGCAGGAATCCAGGCGAGGAACAGGAACACCGGAGAGTCAGAAACAGGAAGCCGGGCGAGGAACAGGCACACTGGGAGTGCCGAACAAGGACTGGGTAAAGCAGGTACTCCACAACGACGTTGCTCCCGCAACCTGGGACCGGGCTGCCTGACCTTTATCTTCTTCTAAGGCCGGGGGCGGTCCCGTCCCCCAGAAGCCCCGCCTCTCTTGGCCTTAAGGCGAGCACTCCTCCTGGGAGACACCAGTTCCCTTCGCCTCTCTGCCCTAAGCCTCTGCAGATCAGGAGAGGCCGAAGGGTTACTGGGCCCCGGGGGAGGCTCACCTGTAGCCACTGAGTCTTCCAGCACCTCTGGGGCCTGAATGATTTCACCTGGTGCCTGCTCTTGAGTTTCCTCAGTATCTAGGCCTTGCCCCAGTTCAGCCGGCCCTGGAGGCAGGGACTCCTGTGCCGGCTGGGATTCCTCCGGGTCGCTCTCAGACTTGGAATCCCAGGCCATCACACCATCCCCCCTCCCAGGCCCCCCCCTCACTTGAGGGTCCGGACCCGGCTTGCTGGGGTACGCCGCATGAAACTCTCAGATGCAGGCAGGCGCGTGGACGTTGACCGCTGGTTCCCAGGAATGGTCCTCTGGCCCATACCCCTTCCAGTCAATGAGATACTGCAGCCTTCCCCTGCGGTATCGGGAGTCCAGAATGCGTTCCACCTCGTACTCAGGCTCTCCCTGCACCAAAACTGGCTGCGGTCGGGGACGGTCCGGGTGGAACTCGTCGGGTGGGGCCACCGGACTCAGAAGGGACCTGTGGAATACCGGGTGAACCTTCAGGTTTGCTGGCAACCGGAGACGGAATGCCACAGGCGAGACCTGGTTCACGATGGGGAACGGGCCGGTGAACCGGGCGTCCAGCTTCCGCGAAGGTCGAGAAGGGTGGAGGTGGCGAGTGGAAAGCCATACCAGGTCACCAACGTGAAGTTCCGGCCCCACCTGGTGGTGGCGGTCGGCCTGGACCTTGTACGCCTCCTTGGCCTGGCGCAGCTGCTCCATCAACAGCTGTTGCTGGGACTGGAGCTCCTGAAGCCACTCCGTCACCGCAGGGACCGCAGATGCCGGCAGCACATCCGGAAACAACCGTGGATGAAAACCATAACTGGCTTGGAACGGGGTCTGCTTGGTGGACGCATTCACCGCGTTGTTATAAGCGAACTCCGCCAATGCTAGGTGGTCGACCCAGTCGTCCTGCTGGTAGCTGCAGTAACACCGGAGGTACTGTTCTAGCACCGCGTTCGCCCGTTCCATCTGGCCATCAGTCTGTGGGTGGTAAGCAGATGAGAGACAGACCTCTGTTCCGAGGGCCTGGTGCAAAGCACGCCAAAACCGGGACGTGAACTGAACGCCACGGTCGGACACTACACGCTCAGGTAGGCCATGCAGGCGGAAGACATGCTGAAGGTACAGCTGCGTGGTTTCCTTAGCTGAGGGTACGAATGGGCAGGGGACACAGTGCACCATCTTCGTGAAGTGGTCGGAGAAAACTAGAAGGCAGGTGCAGCCACGAGACGGGGGTAACTCCACTACAAAGTCCAGAGAAACTGTGTGCCAAGGATGTGGTGGAACCGGCAATGGCTGAAGTAGGCCGGGGGGTCGCCCGGTAGGCCCCTTGGCCCGCCTGCAGACGTCACAACCAGCGACGTAGCGAGCCACGTCAGCCTTCAAACGGGGCCACCAAAACTCACGGCTTACCAGATGGGTGGTCCGATACCGCCCAAAGTGCCCCGCCGCTGGAGCATCATGGGTCATCCGGAGAACCTCAGCCCGCAGCGGCCCTGGTGGGATGTACAGGCACCCGTGGTGCAGCAGAAGACCCTGATGCGAGACCAGCCCTGGATACTGAGGGCATGATCCTTCGGCCAGTTCCCGGAGTCGTTCCTGGGCCCAAGCGTCGACCCGCTGCTGATCCCGCACCCGAGCCTGCAGTGGCTCAACCTCCTGGGTGGCCAGGAATGCAGCTGGTGGTAGGATCGTGGTGGGTGCTGCTTGCTGAACCGTGTCTGCGTTGTCTTCAGGTTTCCGGGAAAGGGCATCCGACTTCTGGTTTTGGGAGCTAGGGATGTAGCGGATCCGGAACTGGAACCGGGAAAAGAACGACGCCCACCGGATCTGCCTTTGGTTCAGCTTGCGGGTGGTCTGGAGGTATTCCAGGTTCCGGTGGTCGGTTCTCACCTCCACCAGGTGTCTTGCTCCTTCAAGATGGTGGCGCCAAACCTCAAAGGCCACCTTGATGGCCAGTAGTTTCCGCTCCCACACGGTATAGTTACGCTCCGCTGGAAGGAGCTGGCGGGAATAGAAGGCGCAGGGTAAGAGTGGCACTTCCGGTCCGTGCTGCTGAGACAAGACGGCACCGAGAGCCGTACTGGAGACGTCAGTCTCTACCACAAAGGGTCGAGAAGGATCCGGATGTTGCAAGATTGGCGCTCTCTGGAAACAGGCCTTCAACCCTTGAAATGCCTCCTCCGCCTCCTTGTCCCAGGAAAACGGCGTCTTGGGGCGCAGTAGCTGGGTCAACGGGGTGGTGCGGTGAGCATAATCCGCAATGAAGGTCCGGTAATAGTTGGTGAACCCCAGGAACCGCTGTAGGTCCTTGCGGTTCCGAGGTGCCGCCCATTCTCGAACCGCTGCCACCTTCCCAGGATCCATCTGCACCCCACCTGGTGAGAGTCGGTGACCCAGGAAGTCCACTGACCGCTGATGAAACTCGCACTTGCTGAGCTTTGCATACAGACGATGCTCGCGCAAGCGCTGCAGCACGGTCCGGACATGGCCCTCATGGCAAGGAACATGGGAAAGCTGGCCGGGGCCCCATCAAATTTCTCAGGCAAGGCCACTGGGTACTTGCCAGAAGCTGGGGCATCGGCCCCAGGAGCCGGTAGGGCGTCCAAACGCTGCTGTAGTGCCGTAACCACGTTACTGGGACCGGGCTGCCTGACCTTTATCTTCTTCTAAGGCCGGGGGCGGTCCCGGCCCCCAGAAGCCCCGCCTCTCTTGGCCTTAAGGCGAGCACTCCTCCTGGGAGACACCAGTTCCCTTCGCCTCTCTGCCCTAAGCCTCTGCAGATCAGGAGAGGCCGAAGGGTTACTGGGCCCCGGGGGAGGCTCACCTGTAGCCACTGAGTCTTCCAGCACCTCTGGGGCCTGAATGATTTCACCTGGTGCCTGCTCTTGAGTTTCCTCAGTATCTAGGCCTTGCCCCAGTTCAGCCGGCCCTGGAGGCGGGGACTCCTGTGCCGGCTGGGATTCCTCCGGATCGCTCTCAGACTCGGAATCCCAGGCCATCACAGCAGCATTACAAAAACATGACTGCTCTTTCCAAACTCTTGCAGTCTACTAACAACCACTTCCTGCACTTCCTGTACAGGAACAAATGGAAGAGCTCATATTACACTCTGAGCTAATCCCGGTGCTTCGCACTGTGAATTGACTGTCCCTCTGTTTCCCACGGAACAGTCCTAACATTCCATCATGTTTTGTTTTCAAGCTAGCAGCTCGTAGCCGCATTGCTTTCATATCATAACAGTGGTTTCCAGAGTGCCTGACATGCACCGGAGGGATACAAGCATCCTGGAGAATGAGAGATTTGTAGACCATGAGGGTCATCTAGTTCAACCCCCTAGAATGCAGGAATCTGTTTGCCTAAAGTGGAGCTTGAAACCAGGACCCTGAGATTAAGAGTCTCATGCTCTACCAACTGAGCATTTTGAACACTGAGTGGGAAGATGGGTGGGGTGATGACTCCAGGAATACCCTTTATGAGTGAACTGATAAAACAGGGTTGTTTGGTGGAGGGGGTGTTGTGGGAGGGGGTAAAGGTAAAGGGACCCCTGACCGTTAAGTCCAGTCCCTCTATAACACACAGATTTTTTCTCCTAAAAAGGAAGGGGAAATGTCTGTGCGTGTTATTGAGCGAATGTGTGGTCCCTGGAGCCAAATGGCGCGAGGGGAGGCAAAAAAAATCAAATCGCGTGTCTCGGAGAAAGGAAACCTGAAAAGAGGAAGCGGCTGCTTTCCTGCATTCTGCCTCAGGGTCTTACTGCCCACCCTCCTCTGTTTCCTTGCTGTGTTTGCTCAAACGGAACAAAGAGCAGGGAAAGCCCCTCCCCTCCAGGCAAGCACGGGAAAGCAGAGTGTCGTCTCTGTGCTCTGGTGCTGCTGAAAACATGCAGGAGGGAGAGAGAGAGAGAGAGAGAGAGAGAGCTGGCTGGCTTGGGTGGGTAGGTGAGGGAAAACTTTTGCCTTCCTTTCCTCCCTCCCGTTATACCCCTCTCCTGCATTCTTAGCCAGCTGCTTCTCTGCACACCCCTCTCCTGCTCCTTGTCCCTTCTGTGTTTTTCCTTCCCTCCCCACTTAAAATGTGGTTAAAAAGCATGGATCCACATGGATCCTCAGGATCTTTGCATTGGGCCACCCCAAATTCACCATCAGATCACATAGCATGTCCATGGCTACAGCCTGCCCCCCCCAAAATCACGCACCCACTGTTGCCTGGGGCTGCAATGGTGCAAAAACGTGGTTACAAAACATGGATCCACATGGATTCTCAGGATCTTTGCATTGGGTCACCCCAAATTCACCATCAGAGCACATAGCATGTCCATGGCTACAGCCTGCCCCCCAAAAATCACACACCCACTGTTGCCTGGGGCTGCAATGGTGCAAAAACGTGGTTACAAAGCATGGATCCACAGGGATTCTCAGGATTTTTGCATTGGGTCACCCCAAATTCACCATCAGATCACATGTCTGTGGCCACAGCATGAAGCACAAAAATGATACATCCACTGTTTCATTCAGAATGTTTTTTCCCTTGTTTTCCTCCTCTAAAAACGATGTGCGTGTTATGGTCAGGTGCGTGTTATAGAGCGAAAAATACGGTATTTATCTACTTGCACTTTGACGTGCTTTCGAACTGCTAGGTTGGCAGGAGCAGGGACCAAGCAACAGGAGTTCACCCCGTCGCAGGGATTCAAACCCCTGACCTTCTGATCGGCAAGTCCTAGGCTCTGTGGGATGGGGTAATTTACTATAATTACACAGCACCCTCTTAAGAGAGTACAACAGCAAGAATTTCATGACTCTGTTCTTTTACAAACTTTGTACAGTTATCGACTGCATACACTTTGGTCCTAAAACAACTTCATTTCAGAAGAGGAACCGAAGTAACTCAGGATGCAGCAGGGTGGGAGGTTTTGTGGTATAAAATGATAAAGGGTGTGGTTTTTTTCTAGATTGAAAAGGAGTGTGTTTTATTTGCTGAAGCGCTGCGTCAAAATTTATAAGGAAAACAGAAGTGTTTTCTTACCTCAGTAAGAACGCCCTTCAAATAAATAAATTTCGATACAGTTAAGAGATTCCACTCCCAAATAAAAGTTCTTTCACATTCATTAGACTTTCACTGTATAAAAATGTACAGCGGCTTTATTGACATGTACATTCCATTATGTTTACAGCTGCAAGATATGAGGCACACTCAGTATTGCACTTCATTAAAATTTCAGGCTCAAACATAACCCAGAAGTTTAAATGAAACTGCTGTTTACAATTTAGTAATTCTTATACAGGACAAACATTGATATTTTATATATACAGCGTGATACTGGTTACATTTATGCCTTCCTAACACTTTAATAACAGTCTAAGAAATAAACCAGAATATTCCTTTTTTTCCACCCCTACCCGTGATGCAGTTACAATTGTACAGGATTACAAAAAAGTCAGTATACAATAATCAACTTTTTCTTCATCTGATATCCAGCATCATTTGGAGTCCACGGAAACAGAGCCTCTTTGACAGCAATTATTTATTTGCAAGTGTCCAATGCTTTGTAGCTGATGCACGTAATGGCCACATGCAAACACCTCACAAGTTTTGATGTCTTGGGTCATAAATGTCACTTTCCCCAAAGCAAGGATTATGTACATGGTATTTGGCATCCATCTTCCCGTATAATGTTCCTTTTTTCCTGTGTTATCAAATGGTCCCATCCTCATTTTAATTGTGGTTTATAATGAACTCAGGACACTTGTGGGATGACAGCAGCTTTGCTCTGGCAAATTAAAGGACTATGGACTAAAAAGTATGTGCATTTCTGCAGACGCCACAGCCTAGTGCAAATTCCTCGCCAGTAGGTGGATGGACTACATGAAGGGGGCATTCTGTTCCTTCAAGCTGCTTGCCCTTGGGACCTGCAAAAAAAGTTTAAGAAGACCAAACAAAATCTGTAAAACATTGCATGAGCACCTAAAATTTATAAAGCTACACCACTGTAGGGTTCAAATCTTTATGCTAAAGGTAACCCACCCATCCAACCAAATTGAGAGAGAGAGAGAGATCTGACCATATTGTGCATGGTGCTTCTCTTCTTGTGGAAAGAAATCTGTAAGAATCATCTGGCATGAGTAAAAATTGAATACTTTGACAAAGTATTCAGGTGACATGCAAAACTGAAGGCTTACACAGGGGGCAAGCATTTAACACGAACCTCTTGTCAGAAGGGAGTTGAAGGGAACCACAAAAAGTATATACTTTGAGGTCTTGGAGACTAAGAAAACCTCAACATTGAATTTATGGCTTTCTAAAGGGTTTATGTTACTTTCCCCCCTTCCGCCCCCCTGTTTTCTTGACCCGGGAACACCGATCACTCATTATAGGATGTTTGTAATTTCTGTTCTTCATGCATGTACCAAAAGGTACTGTGAAATTTGTTTGAGAAGGGAGGGGATCATTTTGCTACTGGTTTTAATGTGATCGCTTTGCTTATTTGGGGGAATAAAACATCTGATATTATTTTCAAATAACTCAGCCTCCATGCATAAAACTGAACATAATTATGAAAATCTGATCTGGAAATACTATTCTATGCAAGGATCTGTTGTAGCAGATCTTGCTTAAAGACTATCTGGCATGCTGCCTACTTTTCCAAGAGTTTAAAGCTATTCCAAGATATCTTTAACTACCACTTTAAAATGTTACCTGCAGGACAATGTGGAAGTTCTTCTTTAGGAATGCTAGTCATTCTTTGGAAGTCGTCATGACAAGCATTGCAAAAATGGGTTGTCCCAAAGCAAAAAAACACAGCCACTGAGCAGCAATAACGACATTTGTACTCTAGAAAATCTGTACCATGTTTAGGACACATCTGTGGAAAAAGGGGAAAACCACAGGTTAAGCTAACTAGCATGAGTTAAAAGCTGTTTCGCTTTGTACATTTGTTGTTGTGTTTTTTAAATCAAAGCAAAAGTGTTTTCTTACCTGAGCCCGTGAAACATCAGAGCAAGCACCACAGATGAGCTCTCTAGGATCATAGTCATCTCCCTGGCCAGCCTCAGCATCACAACGTGCTTCTCCACCAAAGTAGGCCTAAGAGGGAAAACATAAAAAAGACTATCAGGACATGGAAAACTGAAGACAGTACAGTGGTACCTCAGGTTAAATACTTAATTCGTACCGGAGGTCTGTACTTAACCTGAAACTGTTCTTAACCCAAGACACCACTTTAGTTAATGAGGCCTCCCACTGCTGACGTGCTGCCGTCGCATGATTTCTGTTCTCATCCTGAAGCAAAGTTCTTAACCCAAGGTACTATTTCTGGGTTAGCGGAGTCTGTAACCTGAAGCGTCTGTAACCCGAGGTACCACTGTACAGTTCATTTACAGCATCTCAGAAGTGAATTGATTTGCAAAGAGGAACAGATGAAATGTTCTTATAACATTTCATAAAATAACAATATTTTTCCATGTGTGTATCTATAGATCTCAAGCATAAGGGTGGTTCACTATTGGCGAAGTCTTACATTTACCTGGCTAATTTTGGATGTGCTAACAATTAAAGCAGAGGGTTTCTACATATCAACATCCTTGTTTTGGGGTGGAGGGGGGTTTGTCAGGGATAGCAAGTAGTCAGGATGTGGTTTCATAAGAAACAGAGCATGAATGGGAAACCACTGGCCCCTCCAGATGCTGGAAGAAAGAGTTCTTGCTTACTTCCTCTAGTCACTTCTCCCTTTCTGAAAAAATGTCCCCCCAAAGATGTCACTGTTCAGAAAGAGGAGGTGCATGCAACCAGGAGCTGAAGAACAGAGAGCTGCTGAAGTTTACATTATTAATTGAAAATTACCAGTAGAGGGCTGCAAGTCTTTTAAATGCGTATTTCAAAAATAAAGCTGGAATTGAAAAGGTGGAATCATGGAATTATGTTCTAAAATATTTTTGCACAGTTTAGATCAGCTTTTTACCATGCATGGAAGATTGTATCTATTTCTGGCACAACTGACAGAATTTTTTGCAGCACCAAAGTGACCTCTCCTGAGCAGTGTGTATGGGGCTCCTGGGCTGGCCAGAAGACAGGAACCGACTCTCAGCCTTACTGATGTGGTCCAGAGGAAAGCAAAGCTTGGCTGCAGGAGTTGCTGGAAGGTGGCATACAAGACGCCATCTAACCGTTTTAAGGACTCCGCTACAGTTTTGTGTAGGGCTTACCGTATTTTTCGCTCTATAAGACACACTTTTCCCCTCCTAAAAACGAAGAGGAAATGTGTGTGAGTCTTATGGAGTGAATGAAGGAAGGAGACTGCTCAGCGCTCCCTTTAAAGAGCTGTGTGGAGCGTGTGTGCAGCTCTTGGGGACTTTTCCCCGAGGAGGGAGAACTCCGTGTGCTCTTTAAAGGGAGCGCGGCTTTTGGGAGAGCCGGAAAAGGCTGCGCGCAGCCAAGCAAGAAGCCGGGACAGCCAGCGAGATCACTGCGCAGCGATCCAGCTTGCTGTTCTGGCTTCTGGGATTCCGATTTTTTCCCCTTGTTTTCCTCTTCCAAAATCTAGGTGCGTCTTATGGTCTGGTGTGTCTTATAGAGCAAAAAATACAGTACTCATTAGCCTTTTCTTCCCCCCAAGATATCCTGCAAGGCAGCAGGTACAGATTTTTCCTCGGGGTTTACTTCCAAAGCCTTTCTCACAAATGTGTATAGCCGCAGGGCAGCAGAGATTAGGATCAGAGTTATCCTCCTAGATGGGCTACCTTCCCAGGTTGACGAGTCCCACCTGCCCCTCACTTCCCTCTACGGCACGTGCAGAAACCGCCTTCTTGACCATTGGTTCCACTGTTGGTCTCATGTGCTCAGTCCACCAGAGCCTGCCCTCTCATGCAGGGAACGTCCCTAACTCACCAAGGGTTGCAGACCCATACCAGCGCCTCAGCAATTTCCTAATCTGTTTAATCTGAACAATGGATCTAGGCCCCAAATCATACCTTTTTGCATTTGTAGCAAACATAATAAGCGTATCTGTTCATAGCGAAGCCAGCAGGGTCATTGTAAAATCGAACTCCGGGTGTTGTGATGGCCTCACTTTTGTGCAGTCCTTCATACTCCAGTCTCATCAGTGCTTTCCTCTTCACGTCTTCATAGAGCTCCTTGATTGGATCAAGCAAGTCCTTTAATACTGTATGATTAATTTTGTTCTGTTAGAAACCCACAGAAAAGAGAAAACAATAATAAATTGGAAACAAGCATTTGGCAAAAATGAACATTTTATCTGGCATGTAACTAATGAAAACCAACCCAAAGGTTCACACACATCAATTTTAAACAGCAAAATGCCATCGACCCACATGGTAAGGGTCTCAACACTCCTGTTGAGAAGGCCTTTTCAGTGATGACGCCCTGGTAAAAGAATATCTGGTGCCTACAATGTGGCCCTTTAAGTGCCCAGTGCAGTACTTTGTATTTTCCCAGCCTTTTAAATAATCTTTTAGTAATGTAACTGTTTTTAGAATAACTCCTGAAATGTTCAAGATCTGCTGAGAAGCTTGCTGTACTGGTTTTATTATTTGATGTTGTGTTTTTATGCTGTATTCTATATTTTAGTTTTATGGTTTTGATTTGTTTGTTTGTTTCTTCTTGTTGTTGTGAGTAACCCAGAAAGCTTTGTTATTGGGTGACAAATAATTGCTGCTGATAGATGAAATGAGAAAACATCCATGAATGTTTAGCATAACATTTGTTAACAGCAAGTATACAAAAGCAGAGAGGCAAGAAAATATCGTTTATTCCTTAAACATAGCTATTTTAATGTATTTAAAAGCCTCAGCACATATTACTGGTGTGACTGAAACATGTCAGTGATTTCCATAGTTTGAAATGTGCAATTTGTTTCACATTTCCTTCAAAGGGTGCTTGCTCCTTCCTGTTATATTATGTTAAATCACTAATTGTTCCCCATTTACTTCTTCTAAATCACACATACTTTGCATGAACTGCTAACTTGAGCAGTTTCTACATTTACTGTAATGGTCCAGAGACATAACTGTTGCACAAAATTATTTTGGAGGTTATTTTCTATCAGACACACCAATTGTTTCTTCAATTCCCTGGAAGTTCATAGCATGCAAATCAATAATTTAGAATTTTGATCAAGCCCTTAATATTTCCTAGTAATGTTCTTAAAGACTATCCATTTCACATTGATTTCAATCCTGAAAATCGGATGAGCACATTTCTTGGCCCTTCAATTTGGCTTCTTTCTCAAGGTATTAAAATAGCGCTTGACCATTTGCTCACCTTGCAAATAGGGCAGGACATAAACCCAAATGTGATCCGTGGCCCAAGCCATCTGTTTTCTAAAACTCGGCAACAGCATTGCAAATGGAATATATGACTACAGTCCAACTGTAAAGAGGGAGATTTATCAATACATTAACAGAAATAATCCCTGGTATTCACATCATAATATTAAGCTTTGCCTTAAAGCAGACAAACCGCAAATCAGGAAAAAAATTGTTTACTCTGATTATACAGTAAGAAAAAATGGGTGAATGGGTGTCTGTTAGTACAACGTAACTTCTGGTTTCTCCTCCCCAGCCACCTATGTACACTCAAAATATGTTCCAGAGGGTTGAAGACCCTCTGAAGCAAACCCTGAAGTGTGGTGATGGAAGGGAGAAACAGGAAGCCACCTTATGTTCAAGCCTGCAGACATATTGGATCTCACACAGTAGATAATTACAAAAAAAGTTGTTAAAAGAACGTCGTAGATAATAAAACAATGCAAACAAATGCAACTAATAAAGCACTGCATCAAAATTATTCAGAACCTAGAGCTAGGATTAAAAGACCCAACAGCTGCTTAAACTGACTTAGATTAGAAAAAGCTTGTGAAGGGCACATGCAATTTGGCACAGAAGCCAGAAATCTGGAATAAAAACTGATCGGGAGCAGAGTCAAGGATTGTGAATTCATGATAGAGATCATCCATATGAGATAACTCAAGGCATTAACTAGGTGACTTGGTAAAAGCACACTTGGAATGGGTTGAAGTGATCATTAGGGTAAATTTCAGCACTGGATAAACCTGACAAAGGAAGACCACCTACTAAGCACCTGAGCGGTGCAAATGCAACTTGGAACCAAAGGTTGGCAATGCTCTGAGAATTAGAACAGCAGAAATGCTTGCATCAGAATTTATTAGCAATTAACACCACCTGGAAAAGCAGCACAAAAACAGCAGCTCTAAATAGTTCATAGTTTACATGCTGGCATAAACATGGTTTCTACAAAGTTGCTCCCTGCTGATTAACTAGGAACCTCTGAGAATCAGCTAGAGTTTTTGTATATTAAACACAACATTCAAACCTGAATAGCTGGTGCTGCCGAAAGTGCCTCCGTGAAACAAATCATGCACATGTCATCAGCATCTTGTTTAAGGGTCGTGGTGCTCTTATCGCAACCATGCAAGCAGGGCAAGCAATGCTCTTCATTCTTGACACCGCCACAGGGGTGACCACAAGGATGAGTCTTGCTGCAAGCTATCTTAGCGTACTCCTGTTAAAAACAGATGTAAACTAACATTATACACTGCCAGGTGGTTGGAGCCAATAATTTCAACTGTGCAGAGAGGAGAAAAAGTCCTGCCACAGATTTAACAGGTAACAGCAATAGTAACTGTATTATATAGGAAGCTGCCTTACTTACTCAGTATGCGTCAGTACCGTATTGGCCTGAATATAAGCTGCACCCACAAATAAACCACACCTTTAAAATTTGGGGGGGGGGGGGGATAAAAAAGGCTGCTTGGGGGGTTTTTTTGCCTGTTCAGTCTGCTTTCAAATTGTTTCCTTATGGTAGCTCAGGGAGGCTTGGGAGCAGTGGGTGGGCTGCGCCGTTGCCCTGCACCCCCAGACTGCTCTCTGGACTCTTTGCCAGCGGCCTTCCCCCTTCTTTCCAACGGTTCGGGGGAGGCTTGGGAGCCACAGTCGGGACGGGCGCTGTTGTCCCGCACCCCCGACGGCCCTCGTGGGCAGCTGTTTCAGCAGCGATATCATAAAGTCGCAAATATAAGCCACACTTTAACTTTTCACGTCGGAATTTGGAAAGAAAGTGTGGCTTATATTCAGGCCAATACGATAATTTCTTCTTCCCTTTGCCAGAATTGGTGCTTCAGGTGGAACAAGGGCATGGGGAAGGAGAGCTGTACCTGGCAGGTGTGTGAGTAAACAAGAAGGATGGAAGAAGGCAAAATATGGAAGGAGGGGAATTATTTATCACCTGTGCACTTCCTTCTTTCAGTTCTGCATGCATTTCATTCCCTTCCCACTGCCTGAAAAATCCCTCTGTTGCAAACTGAAAAGGAGGGGAACCTATTCAATAAGGGGGTAATGGAACAGTATTGTTCTCTCTCAGTGCTTCTTGGTTATCTAAAAGAAGCTCAAAAGGATGATATCTCACTTTATACTAAGTTGCGCCCTAAATGCTCATCTAGACCCCCTTTAAAATCTTCCAAGAAAGAAAATTCAGACCTTTCTTGTCTAACGAATGTTACTGCCCAAATAAATTATTAGAAAGTCCTAAACCATGTCTCCATCCTCTTTATGTTATCTTTTCAACACGCTTGGCACAAAATGTCCATTTCTGGTACAGCTTTCATTGCCAAACTAACTGAAGTACTAAGCTCTTAGAGCTCAGCTACACAATACAGATAAACGGATGCAAGATAAAGAAATGAGCTGCCAGAATTACGTCAAAGCAGGTTCAGAAAAGGGTAATTTGGAGGATGACAGTGGGAGTACTAAAGCATTCCCCAGCCTTTCTGCCAAAATTATCCTATCCCCTACCTGCAACCCTGGGAAACGCACATACAGAAAGGTGTGGAAGTTTCAGCAAAGATGTTTTGCAATGAAGAAGCAGGTTGTTGGGTTTTTCTTAGTATGCGTGTGTGCAACCTGCGGACGAGCTCTCACATTACAGAATCAAAATAATGTGTCACTTATAAATGGGGTGGAAAGATTCAACAGTTCACACGGACCTGGCAATCGGCATCAGAACAGACGCTGCCCACTGCTGATAATTCTGTTCCGTTTCTGCAGCCACAAAAACGGCACGCTTCAGAGCTGCTCGTAGTGGGTTTGCCTAGATCAACAACAGGACACAAAGTTAGTACTCTTCGCCTAATGTCTTCTTTCCCCTTATTATTGCCAAGGTGAGTGTTAACCATTTTACCAGAAGAAACAGGCATTGTACAGACAGCTGTTAAGTAAAGCTGGCTATTGCAAAGTAAAGGAATCTACAGGTTCCCTGTGTGGAAACAGTCTCACTCCCTGAGATAATTTTCACTTGGAGGTGGCAGACACTGAACTTGAGACCAGGCCTAGTACAGGACAATGCGCTACATGAGAACGCATCACGATTCCTTCTCCTAATCCCAACAGCCTCATCCCCCTTGTCCTCCCCAGCCTCTCTGCTGCACACATTTCTTCCTGAAACAAGTGGTGGTGTAACCCACCCTGTGCCTCCTTCCAAGAAAGATAGGTAAAGGTAAAGGTAAAGGGACCCCTGACTATTAGGTGCAGTCGTGACCGACTCTGGGGTTGTGGCGCTCATCTCGCTTTATTGGCCGAGGGAGCCGGCGTACAGCTTCCGGGTCATGTGGGCAGCATGACTAAGCCGCTTCTGGCGAACCAGAGCAGTGCACGGAAACGCCGTTTACCTTCCCGCCAGAGCGGTACCTATTTATCTACTTGCACTTTGACGTGCTTTTGAACTGCTAGGTTGGCAGGAGCAGGGACCGAGCAACGGGAGCTCACCCTGTTGCAGGGATTCAAACCACCAACCTTCTGATCGGCCAGTCCTAGGCTATGTGGTTTAACCCACAGCGCCACCCACGTCCCTTCCGAGAAGATACGCTTTCTCAAAAACGAGGCATCGTGGGCAAGGTGACAGAGCGTGCCCACAGTGCCACAGTTTACTCATTAAAGCTAGCACAAAACTTGTATGCTACTTTCAAGCTTTACATTATATTTAAACAGTAATTTGGTGCTCTGGAAACAAACGGTGGCGACAGAGGAAAGGCACTCCCTGAATGACCTCAACCACGATGACTCAAAACGAGGCATGGAGGGGTGGGGAGGGGAAAGAAATCAAAGCACTGCAGCAGTGGTGGCGGCAGCTGGGCAGCCACAATTATGATGGCAGTTGGTGGCCCTGAAGGTGGCAGAGGTGGGACACAAATAATTCACTCATCTAGTGCTGCCTCATTTACTGCTTGGAACCTTCTGCATGGACCCGAGCCTAAACCTTCTGCAAAAAAGTTGCTTTCCACTGAACTATAAGCCAGAAGTAAGTGTTACCAGCATTACATAAAGGGCTCATAATAATAATATTAATATTGATAGGGATAAGAATTTATATTTTTTTAAATTTGACATTATCAACCCAACTTCTGTTACCAAGTCTTGTGCAAATGATGCAAATTAAGCACATACAAATGATCTCTCCTTCCATTTTTATTTATTTTATCATTTATTTTGCTTTGGTAGTACGCAGATCTCTGCAAGAGTTAGGATCAGCTCTTCAGCTTAGCTGAGTACTAAGCAGCATGTTTGCTTTATATAAAAAAGTTCTGCTGCTTGTGTTGATGATCCAGTTAAAACTGTGCATAATGGAGACCTATGCTTTTCTTAGTAAATTAATTAACCCATGTTTTACAGAAAGTCAACAGAACATTTCATCTCATTTTAGGGATTTATATTACCCTAACTATCCAAATGATATATGAAAATACATCCTACCTGTTTGTTCTCTGAACTCTACCATAGCCTTCATGGTTTTAGAGTCTGCAAGAGCCATCAGCCAGAACAGTTTGGTCCTACCACAACCTTCATGAAGATCAACCTTGATCGCTTCCTCCTCCTCTTTGAATACCTGTCAGATTTAGCCAAACACATATTAAACTGGCAAAATCAAAGAACATTCAAAGATACAATCTCTGGTGATAGTTGTACATAAGGATCCACGTTTCTACAAAATCATTTCGCCCTGAGAGGATGAAAACATCATACGTTACCTGTCTCTGATGAGACTTTGTTCGCCGATGGAGATGGAGGAATCTATCACAATCGGTACAGAGATTCCCACAGACGTTACATAGAATGATTGCAGCAGTTTCTCCATCATCATGGTTATCACACATAGGCTGATGGGGGGAAAGAGCAAATAGTTCAAGCCGATGGAAAATTTTCTTATTTTATCCGAACAGGAAGAAAAACTTACTTGTATTTCAATCATTTATATGCAGCAGCTTTTTAACATATAAAATGTTAATTATAAGTAGTAAGAGGTTCTCAGAATTACATTTTTTGAGGGGGTGGGAACCTCACCCCAATAATTTGCTTTAAAAAATAAAATCAGAATGAGGCAGATAGGGAGCTTTATGACACAGATATAAGCAGGCTGTAATTTGTTGAACAATAGAACCACGATTGTTTCAGCTTTCAATTATCAAACAATATGATCCAATTAGAAAACTACTGAAACAATAATGTATATTTTTATATACTAAAATTTAAACCCCAAGTTTGGTTGTAAATGATGCTGGGCACATTTTAATCTCCTCATTTCTTCTCCACTGGCTATTTTACAATACTTTAATTCAGTGGTTCTCAAAGGGTGTAGCACGCCACACTTGTGTAGCAGAAGAGGATGACAAGTGTGGCAGGAAGATTCAAGGACAACCAAAGAAAATTTAAACCTTTCAGTGTATTATAGTTTAGAATAGTATATAAAAAAGGTTCATGTGCCGAATATGAGAGATATCTTTTCAAAATGAAAGCAAGAGCATCAAGTGATACCAAGAACAATCCTAGTTGTGACCCAGAACTGCTATTTGAATAGAGTGCTAGAGAAGACTAAAAAAAGACTGTCTTTCAGAGCAGCTTGCCTTCCATCAATGATCTCCTTAACAGGGAAGTTGAAAACCACTCACTAGGAGCATAAACTGACACTAATAGGAATCAGTGGCTTCAAAAATATAATAAATGTAGTCCTGCTGGTAAAGGTGGAAAGGGGAACCCCCCCTTCTTTCCAGCCTTTTATTCTTGGGGTGTCATTGTAAGATTGTACCCAGTGTCTCTCATCAGCCCCTTTAACAAAAAGTAAATAAAGAGTGCACAAATCTTCTCCAACAAGTGACAAGTCTCCAACAAGCAACTGGCTGAGTCTGCAGGAACACTTACAGTAGTGGGCACAAGAAAAGGCACAAAGCACACGCTTAACTGTTCACATTGTAAGTTCTGCACAGTAGTAGATAAACTAATATATTTATTGAAAAGTTGGTGAAGTTTATGTTTCCTGCAAAGTTTGTTGCTGCCTATTCCTTACCATTTGTTTTTGCTGCCCATCCTTTCCCATCCACCTTCCAGAGGAAAGTCTGTCTACATGGTCCTGATCAAGCACACAAAGGGATGCAAGAGCCAGCCAGAGCTGTTAAAAAGAGGACAAGATCAAATGATTTTTTAGAGTGTGGTGAGCCATATTAATCCTAGGAATTAAGCAATGAGCTTATATTGATGACTTAAACATAACCATCTTCAAACTGTACATTTTCTCTAGCAACATGCAAAAGTTCAGCAAAAAGAGTAATGAACATTTAAGGGTTTTTTTAACCCAGCATAAGCTTTTGTAAAAGGCATTCAGAATATATTGCAAACAGCTTATATATTCTGTACCTCACACCACACCTGATGAGCACTTATTTTATAAATTTAGGAAATTTAGTACTATTCTAAAGAGAAGATTTAGTACTATTTTCTCTGCAACCACTGTCATCTCCTTTTCAAAAATATCATTTAGCCATGCATACACAGCTAAGTTGCCTCTTATTAAACTGTGTGAAGTTTATATATATCTTCATTCCTCTGTGAAATACTGAATTTAGGGTCAACAAAAGGTTTTAACAAAAGGAGGGGATGGTGGCATGAGAGATCCAACAACGTTGTGTAGCTATTAAAATTGATAATTCCCTTTTCGTATACAAAGCACCATCTCTGCACAAGAAGTAGCTTTTTCAAACTCGTAATATTACGCACAGAACACAATTCCCAGCAGATATGTACTTGGAGGAAAATCAAATTTGTTAGCAGTGGGAATATAACAGAAAAGTTCTGCAGCAGTAAATATAATCAGATGCTTTTGTTATTATCAGTGTTTCTCCTTTTAAGATCATCATTATTCTTGTACAGGTGATATATATCAAGAAATACAATTTACTCAAGGAAAAAACAATAGCCCACACATTTAAACCAAAGACAAGACACAAAAACCTTAGGTGGCTAACCCAGGTACGTGTAGATGTCCCTGGCGAAACCTCTCCAATAAGCAAGATAGAATGTGTAAGAGAATAACCAACTGCTCTTACCCTGGTTGTTGCAATGCAACGCACTGGTGACCTGAATTCTTCTTCCATTTTGGTCAATGCAATGATGGTTTCAGCTATAGCGTTTTTTGTCACACGGGACCAAGCTTCAGACAAGTGACCCTGTGGAAGAGACACAACTTAGACCGAGCCCTAATATAATGCACTGTGCAGAAATGTACATTAAAACTGCAGAACGATCGCATCTTGCGTGGAGGTTACATTCCAGGGATGCCATGTATATGCAAAAATGCATATATCCGAATTGCCCCAGCGAGACCAACTTTACCTTTCTGGAGTCTGCACTGAGTGGGCTTTGCTCTGCTAGCAAGGCAGAGAGCTCAGAAAGGAAAAAGCTTGTCCGAAAAAGCAGGGGTTCCAAATCAGTAGGGATTGGTGGGGGCAGGGGAGCTGCACACTTATCAACTCTGAACATTGCCTGCCTTGGGTGCTAGGTGGCAATATTCACCCATGGGATGATGGCCAACAACCATGGAAAACAGTGAATTCTGCATGCTACCACTAGGTGAAGCTCTAGTCCCATCTGATGTGGTCCTTACATGCAGGGAGAAAATAATGCTTTCTGAAATTAAAGGGAAATCTCAGTGCAGGGAAAGGAGGGTGCAGGGACTAATTCAGCACAACAGCAGCACAGTACACTGAGATGCTGGAAGCTTACGGCAGCCATGTCTTTAATGAGCTTAATAATGATCTCTGAAATCTGTGTTGGTGTTGAGCCCTTCATCCACCAGTGGCTTTCACCTCGTCGAAGATAGCTGGAAAGGGGGAAAAGCAAATAAATATATGTATAAAATCAGCATTAGAAAGAACCTGAGAATACAGTACAGTCATACCTCGGGTTGCGAATGTGATCCATGCGGGAGGCACGTTCACAACCTGCAGCGCCGCGTGTGACGCGATTTGGCGCTTCTGCGCATGAGCAAAGCATGGTTTAGTGTTTCTGCACACGCACGAGAGCCGAAACATGGAAGTAACCCGTTCTGGTACTTCCTGGTTCGGAGTAGTCCATAACCCGAAATGCGCAACCCGCAGCGTTCGCAACCCGAAGTATGACTGTATTGAAATAAAATGCATTTTGCAGTCTTCGAGAACACAATGTTTGACATGTTTTAAAAAAAGGGTTGCCATATTTCAAGGGGTAAAAATTCGGGCAAACCTGGGTCACCTGATCCAGAACCAAAGCCTAGGCCACCTGCGCCAGAGCCCAGGTTGCCCACACCACAGCCACAGCCCAGCCACAACCCAAGCCTGAACCAGAGCTGCCCACACAAAATCAAAACTAAAAATCCAGGACATTTGCTTTAAAATGTAAAATTCCCCCCTGATGGGCATGTAGGACCCCCAAAAGAAGAGATGTCCGACAATTCCCGGACGTATTGCAGTCCTATTTTGAAAGGGGACATTTTCATTCCCTGTGCCGTGATACTGAAAGAACATTAAAAGAGTGCAACATCTACTAACCTGGAATTGAAAATCATTGGCAATGTAACTGTAGTAACTCCTTTGCCAGCTGCAGTGCCAGCTGTGCCAGTGATAGTGGTTCCTTTGGCCTTCAGCTGTACAGTGAGTGCTTTGGCAATGCAACCCAGGAACATGTCCAAGATGCCCAGCTTATTCCAGTCTCCCTTCTCTGTTGAATGAATGATGTCGCTTATATCTGCTGGGGGCAGCGCCTTGACTCCTATGATACTAGCCAAGCGACTCGGGGTGACTTCTGGCAGCACACGCCTAAGTAAGGAGGTCACCTAGATGAAGCACCCAGGAAGTTAGTCAACATTTTCAGTGTCTGAGTTAATGTATCAATTGATCATTATAAACAACTTCAACTAAATTTGACTACGATGCCTCTTTATACTGTATGAAAATTTTCATTTTGCACTAACCTGCCTCTGTACCCTGGGCGAAGCAGTATGTAGCAGCGAGAAGAGATCTTGAAGCAACGTCAGTTGCTGAGCCAAATACTGACGCCCTACGTTAGAGCCACTCAGTGCCAGCACCATGGACAGCAGCTCAAAGCAATAGGCATCAGAGGAGGCATCCTCGTCGCTAGGCTGAGAGTTTGCGTTCTCTTTGCTAGAAATTGCATGCTCCCATTCTTCCCGAACACGAGTCGCTTCCATTCGGATAGCCTGTACAATGTGAGCGCAAACCTAACGCGGGGGAAACAGGAAAAAGTAATTTAACTGCAATCAACCACCTCTTGACTCCAGTGCAATTAAGCTGATTTATAACTCATCAGTGTTTTAATTGTGATGCCATGATCAAATTCCATATGCGCATCACGCCGTGCAAAAATAAGCCTTATGCCCTTCCCACCACATCAGAACATTTTGAGGGATTACACTGTGCCTAAGTCATTTAATGAAGAATGGGACTGTTTGCACATGCATAGGCTTCAGCTGACACAAAATGTTCTAGATGTTAAGTCCAGGGCTTGCTCTTTTAGATCACCATGTGCATGTGGTGTATCTGCAGTAACTCAACAAATGGTCCCTAAATTAATTTGTAAAACACAAAAGTTTTGATTTCTGCTGAGCAAATTACCTGGCCCCTACCCAAACTGTTTTTGAATTGCTCTGCTGCTTATATCCCCAGAAGTTCCTAGTTTGCATTTTCTTCTTTTTTAAAAAACAACAACCTGCTTTATCCCTTTTGGGTAAAAGCGGGATAGTTAACATGTCCAAGCTAAAAAACGCTCAGCAGCCACCAAACTCTCCTTCTTTCTCAGAACCACTTTCTACCCTCCTCTCCCCAATGGCTGCCACTTCCCATGCTGAACCTCCCTCTCTCCTGTGCCCTGGAGACCACATATCCAAGGGTGTGTGGACTCAAAACTATGAAAGGCTACTATAGTAAACAAACCTGTTTTTGCAAATTAGTCAGTTTACTTCTGCTGAATATAATTCCAACCATGTGCTCTTTCAGGTCTGCATCCGAAGTTGCCTTTAGATGGAAACATTAACATTTGATGTGAGCCTGTGTTCCACGGTTTGATTTTTGTAACATGAAACTTAGAACAGTTTTGCTTTCCTTACAAATGCTGGCATTTACGAAAACAGAATACCTAGCCAAAATAAATTCGCTGAAGAATATATACACATCACACATTTTTTCCCCTTAAAAAAGAAGTTGTCAATAATACTGTCCTGGTTTTTTTGTAAGAGTTTAATACTCTATGAAGAACTGAGCTTCCAAGTATGACTTCGACGTCAGAGACAGAATTTTGCATTGGGAGAATCTGGAATATTGTGACTTACAGTGCAATTTTAATAATGTCTACTTAGAAGAAATTCAGTGGGCTATAAGGGGGTTACTATTGCAGCCAGAGACTTCCACTTCTACTTTCTTGGGAAATGGTAACATGATTGAGCATTTGTTTATGTAGGACCTTCTGGCAAGAAGCATCGTAGCTGCTTTTTGCAGGACCTGGATACTGACACAGGAGTTCCTACTGTTAAAGCAATAAAATACTGTGCAAGTTAAAACAATCTGCTTTACTTGCAGATAGTGCTTCCATGCATCAGCTTCCTAGTGAATTGCTTTTTGCAACAAGATTAAGAAGAAACTGGGATGTAGACGTGGACTTTAAATAGTGGCTGTTAATCAGAACAAAACATTAATAGTGAGGCTGCTCCAAGGTTCAATGACTGGTGAATCAATGTATCTGAAATAAATAAATGGCTTACTCTGAATCTTGCCAAACATTCCCTGACTATTGTTGAAAGTTAAGTAATCCCAAAGAAAGTCTATATTTTCAGCATGTAGGCAATCATTCAGCATTACTAGCAATTTGGCAAAACCACTACTGAATTAAAAGGAAAATCTAGGTAAGGGAATTCAGTCCAACATTGCAAAAGTCAGAAATTGACAGAACTCTCATTACTAGTTTTAGAATCATAGTAATGATAGAATACAAATAAATACATTGTGTACTTTTTCTTCTCCTTCAGGTGAAGACAGCAAAGCTTTTTCTTCTTGTTCTGGTGTTGGCTCAGCATCCCCAGAGATGAGTTTTCCAAAGACCTATTAGAGAATGGATAAAACAACAGTAGAGGTGTTACGTACAAGCTTTTATGCAGTTGCATGAACCGTTTTAAAATATCTATGTGCAGTTCATAGCAGATACCCAATTGTCAAAAATAAACACATGCATAAAGCTCCCATAGAGTCTTTCACTGAAACAGCTTCAGATAGAACTTCAGAGACAGAATTACACAAAAGTCACTCTTAGATCATATGTCTAATTTACAGCGCTAAATATGAATTGTGATGCAATTCAGTGTCTCACCTGAGATGTAATAAGCCTGAAGACCCGCAGCGTCTCAGCTTCACAGTTCCTTTGCTGAGCTACACTTGCTGAAATCTGGCCTGCTATCTTGATGCTTTCGCCATCCTTCCATCCCAGCACTTTCACCTGCCTAACTCTGAGAGTGTTCTCTGGTCCCTTTAATTCAATTTTGATGATGTGATTATCTCCACCAGGAAGTTCACTGGTTACCCAGCCAATATGCCTTGAATCCAAGTCAACCTAGTACACAGGAATGTAAAGACGGATTTGTAAGATCGTGGTGGGGCACACATACAACTAATGACTTGCCTTTACAAGTAACTAGTTCAAAACCCAATATTTAATAGTCTGATTCACGCATCCACATTCAACAGTTGAGGGCTGGGCATGTGTGAATGGGTTATCACCACAGACAGAGCTTTCAAACCAACCAATGTCAACTCAAAACAACTGCTAATATGAATTAGATTAAAAATGGACCTTCCCCTCCTCTCTGTACACAGGACTGGGCAATTTAAAACTGTAACAGTATTCAGCTTCTTCAGCCACCTGATCCTTTATTACAGGCACGTATAAAGGACAAAATGCAAAAGATAAGGAGGCGGAAGGCATTCGTTCATTTCCCACATCTCTATTTGTTTCTTCCAGAGACATAGTACAAATATGATGCAAGGGCATCTAATGTTCAGTTATGGAGATTTTGTAAAACAAGTCCCTTGCATGGCATGTTAAATGCATATTACTCCTGCAAAGAAGCCAAATAGAATGAAAGATTTCTGCCACCACCAATATGCTGTGCCTAATGGTAGTCAGATCCTATTACATAACCGGCATGCTTGATTGAATTTTTATGCTATCTTATTTATACTGTTTTCATTGAGCTGTTGTATGTATCACACTTTTACTGTATTTTTTTTGTAACATCTATTAATGTTGTTCACTGCTTTGGGGCTGGGGGGTTGTGAGCCAAACAGCAGTATACAACTAGTACCATACACTCCAACTAGTACCATACATTCTTTAAGAATTAAGATGCACTCTTCTTCATAATTAAACTAGTTATTTACCTGCTTTATTCTGCAAAGATCTTCTACTGTCTTGCCTGTTAAAAAGGTCATCGAAGTCACTTTGTTCTACAGATGACAGAATGACACAAAAATAAAAAGATGCTTTTAAATGAGTTGATATTACTAACAACACAGCTTAAAGTGCAGGACATGAATATATGTAATTTTATAAAACTAGATAGTGAAGAAAAGCAGAACTGTGATAGCCAAACAACTTTAAAGCTCAGCATTTTCACTTCATGTGGGTTGGCTCACACGTTTAAATCAACTGAAGCTATCAATTCTATATTCTGTCAACTCACTTCTGTAGGTCTGTGCTATATGCAGGATGATGCATAAAGGATTCTCTTTTTGAATGCATGAACCCTGCATTTCTGAACCAAGGATTTTATAACTCAATCCTATGGGTTGCATTCAAAGTAGTAACTAAATTAAAGTAACTTAGCAGCATGCTTGGTCCACTGGTGAAATGCTTCATGACAGTGGTAGACTTTGGTGCAAGAAAATACATGAGCAGGTTTGCTGGTAACTTCACTGCACAATATATTTACAATAGTGCAACTGTGGCATTGGACTGCTCTGTTGCACAACATTAAAATTCACCCATCCACTAGCTCAAGAGCCCTTGCAGAAGTGGACAGAGAACGTTTGATACAGCTTGATCTATTTTATAACTACACTCTCTACAGCAGTGCAAATTTATGAGAATATGCAAGTTCTGCTATTCTTTGTTTCAACAAAATTCCTGTAGAAATATGACACAGAATATGATTTACCCCAAGATCCCGTGAGTTGTCAACATGGACAGACACATAGCGAGCATTAATTCCTTTGACGCAATTAATGGTAATGTTTTTCGTCTTATTTTTATCTTCATCTCCAGATTCCCAGAAGGTTTCTGTTGACCCATCTGTCAAACTACCAATCATGGCTGGGCGACTTGACGTTTTAATATCCACGATGCTGGTTAAGTCTTTTAGACAAATCACTATACATGATTCCTGTCAAAACAGAGGAGTTTCAGAGTCAAAGAGGTAAAAAAAACCAAGCAAAAAAAGTATGTCACTCCTGTGGTACAAACCATTCTTTCTTGATTAGTTTAAATGAAGGGCAGGTATGAAATGAGACAGCGATTCTGAGTTTGAAGGTTCTCTTTAAAAAGTAAAGTAAGTATAAAGACACTGTTTCTATTAACATGTCTATAGACTAGACAGCACATCCAAAAATCAGATGCAGCTACCTGACACCATTTAGCCACATATCACAACCTGCATTTCCTCCCATAGGTCTACACCAGAGGTTTTCAACCTTTTTGAGTCCATGGCTCCCTTGACCAACTACATTCTTCCTGCAGCACGCTTGTGGGGCTCAGGAGCTCAGTTATGTCACCCCTTGCCTGCAGAGCTAGCAGCCTCTCATCCTTTTTCAAACACCCTCCCTTGTGCCGTGTTCCCTCAGCCTCCTCTCCTCTCCTCTCCCTCTCTCCTTGGGAGTACTTCAGGCAGCTGCTGCCACCCCTGGTCTCTGAGCTTGCCCCCCCCCGCCCCAAAGAGAGGTGCCACCCATTCACCTGTGGAGCTTGTAGCCAGGGCTGCTGCAACAAACAGCTGTGCAAGCCTTTGGGAGGCAGAGACGCAAGAGGGCATCAGAGGATGGGCATCCTTGACCATCATTCAAGGCACCCCAGGGTGCCACGGCACACTGGTTGAAAACCACTAGTCTACACATATGGGAAATATCAACTTGTGAAAATGAAGTACTTCTGAAACTTCGTTTTAAGTGACTGTATGCATTTCTGATTAGTAAGATATGCCTCCATGGAAACTTGGGAGATGAGACTTACCTGACTAATAGCTTCAAAGCCAGACTGGATACTGATACTAAAGCTTTCTTCACTGTCTCCATCATCAGATTTGGACAGAATGTTGTTAATGTGGTGAAAGACATTGCTCTGGTGCAGAAACTGGTGATCCGATTGCTTGAATTTGAGGCTCCAGCATCTGAAAAAATAAGTTAATAAACAGCCTTCTTCAGTTTAAATGCATCCAATGAACCATGAGCAGAGCATACATCATCACCTTAAGACTCTGAACAGGCAGCCCAGGCTCTACTAAGAAGAAACACATTCCATTATTTGCTAAGTTCCCATGTCTATCTTTGTGGCCTTTTAACTATTTATCTATCTATCTATCTATCTATCTATTTATTGTAACGTGAAATGTAGGCTATGAGATATCCAGAATATACAGTATGAAATACATTAAATAAATTCCTGTTTCCCATTCTGTATCCCTTTCATTACTAAATGTATGTGTAAATATATATTTTTTTCTTTTTACCTATTATTGTGACTTCCCTCCACCACGGCTCGACATCCTTTATTATATTTTAAAACTTATCATATATATATTAGTTACATTGACCACAGGAACAATCTTACAATAGTTTTATCACACCTTTACGAACTTAGTCCATGCATATCAATAAATTTGTTTTCGAACAATGTTTTGTCATATATTCTTCTAAACAAGTCCATTCCTTCTTGAGTTTTTGATTCAGTTGAAATCTGATGGCTGCTGTCATTTTAGCCAACTCTATGAATTCACATCCAAGGGACACCATTTACCTTCCTGCTGGAGCAGTACCTATTTATCTACTTGCACTTCGTGCTTTCGAACTGCTAGGTTGGCAGGAGCAGGGACCGAGCAACTGGAGCTCACCCCGTCGCAGGGACCGAGCAACTGGAGCTCACCCCGTCGCAGGGATTCGAACCGCCAACCTTCTGATCAGCAAGTCCTAGGCTCTGTGGTTTAACCCACAGTGCCACCCGCGTCCCTTTGAGACTCCTTAGGGTAGTGATAAAGCAGGATATCAAATCCAAACTCCTCTTCTTCTGCTACAAAGCAGGGAGCACTCATAGCCACGAGCAGGCGTGTGCCCTGGGCCTTGAGATCTCAGCGATGCTTTTGTGAGCAGCGCTGGGCTCACAGGGAAGGCGTCGTGAGCAGTTGTGTCCTTCACACTGCGCCCTCTGGCTGGGAAGGAGGCAAGCGCCCCAGCCCCAGCAGCTACTAGCAGTGCCATAGTGCTGGGTTCACTATGGGGCAGGGTGCTGTGTTGCGTCCCCCCAAACTGTGCCCGGGGCGATGGCCCCCTCAGCCCCTCCCCTGCTACACCACTGCACCCACCTGAGATTCAAGACTAACAACAGAAAAGACAGGGAAGGGCCTCAGATCTAGAGGCTAACAATACTTGAAGGATATTAGATGTCAGTTCCATTATTGTTCGTCTCTGAAAGCAACGAATGAGGTCTTACATTAATATGGGCTAAGTAAGTACGGATGAACAAAAGGAGGTGTATTTAATTTTGGGGGGGGACACAAGTCTTTGAAATATGGAACACACACTCTTCATGAATGAGCAGGTTGGGAAATGGTAGGAAAATGTTTACATATTCAAGCATTCGATCCAGCTTCATGGTCATTACACAGCCCAATCTGAATGAAGACTGCTCAAGAGCAAGGGCAATGACATAATCACATAGCCAGATGCAAGTAGTAGCCAATGGAGTGTCGTCACGATCTGCAATTTGTTGGTATTGCTTCTGGAAGAAGCCTGCTTTTATTTTTTGAAATGGTGCCAGAGCTGCAGATCAGAAAGAAGGCAACTGCAGTACTGGAACAAGGGCTTATTCTCCATATATCCTGACAGGTTTAAATCCACATTTATATCTGCACGGAGGCAGGAAGGTACATGAAAGAAGTAAACCATTTTTACTGAGTTTTAAATACAGGAATCCTGACCAGTCAATGTACTCAGCTCTTACAAGACAGAAGCAGGATTCTATGGTTTCCTATTGCTCCCAAATGCAAGCAAAAAACCAATTACCTTGTGAAGCATCCTAATTCTGGGCATTTGAACCCTGTATACTGAAATGTGCCCAGCCACTGCTGTCTAAATATCTGAGTAGGTAGCTTTTTTCCTACTTTTGCTCTAAATGAAAAAAGGCTGTGTGTGTGTGTGTGTGTGTGTGTGTGTGTGCGTGTGCGCGCCTTCTCTCTGCTCAATTTTTTAAAGGAGATTTTCTGTATCTAGCACCTACCTCAGAGCCATCTGTTGTAATGAACTTCCGCTTGGGAGAGACATCATGAGGTCAGAGATGGTCTGTAGCAAACGGTGGAAAGTATGGGGCAAAGGATGAGCTGCTTCACCAGCAATCACTATGTCGGACAATGGATGCTCACAGACTCTTGTATCCTTTTCCTGAAATTCAAATTGCGTAAGTTACATCAGAAAAGCTGACCTCTTGAAGTAAGGGCACACTCACGTCTAGCTGTTCTCACTATGTTAACCATTTCCCCAGTATATATTCAGGATCTGAGGCTTTCAAATTTCTATATGCATAACTTAATAAAATTAATAGGTGTGTGCTTAATTACGCGCCCACATATATTGCAACACGATTCAAGATGGTTTGTTTTTCTGCACTGCAATTAAGATGAGGGCTCTGACAAAAGGTACATGATTTACCTTATGGTTCTGATCAATATTAAGTCAATATTCTTTCTGTTTTTGTTTTGTCTTCTATAGAGAATGCTGTATATTTTATGCTTTGCTGGTATAAAATGGTCATTGGTGACAATGAATTCAGATTAAAAATAATCAAAACTACTTTCCTTACAAATGTTGTACCCTGCCTGTTAAACAGAAAACTGATGCAATTCTGGTATTTTATCTTCACTGAAACACTGTCTTCACAGGCATTATAAAATCTGCTGAGGCAATATTTGGTGATTGGGAAAAGGTGATGCACTTGATTCCATAGTAGTGAAATAAGTTGCAAGCACTTCTACTTACTTGTTCAGCATTTTCTTTGTTTGCTTTGTTCTCTTCATCCTCTTCTTCCTCTGGCTCCACAGGGGCAGGAGTCAGAGAAGCCACAAAATGCCATAAAATATCGTGAAGAGATGTTGTTTGAATGACATTGCAGAGAAGCCAGTTAAAAGCCTAGAAACATAAAAGTTGTGGAGTTTAAGTGCAGAGGAAAACTGGAGGAGAGATTCCAAATTTCAGAGGATGCAATAGTATTTTGTAGAAAACACGTGCGGTTTATGCAATCCACGAGAGTAAGACAATCTAGACACATGTAGGGCACTGTTATTTTTTTTACAGACATTTGCCGTTAGCTGGCTGATGGTGTAGTAGTAAGAAAAACAGAAAGTTAACTCATGGGAGTGACAGGTGCTGAACTGAAATGCAAGTAACTGCATAAACTGTATGTACTGGTTGTTAGTCACATTTAGAGAAAAGTCAGTACAGTGGAACCTCGGTGTTATGGACAGTTCCGGTACTTCCGAGTTGCCATGGGACGCAAGATGAAAACACACAACCTGAAGCAGACGTATCATGAGATTTGACTGTATTCTGATAGCAACATATGTGCAACTAAGGCAGCTAGCTATACAGAGGAACCAGAAATAGATGGCATTCTAGATATCTTAACCTAGCACACCCTTAAGCAAGTTTACTCAGAAGTAAGTCCAGCTCCCTACATTAACACATCAAGATAAAACACTTTGGAAAACTAAAAATGCTATTACAAAGAGAATGAATTACTGATGTGACACTGATTTGGATGATAATTAAGGCACTAAATACCTCCATAGCAAACACCCGGCAAGCTGATTTTCTTAAAGCTTGTTTCATTGCAATTTCAAGTCCCTCCAAGTCATGATGTTGGATTACAAATGCCAGAACAGGCCACTGGAAATTTCTCTCTCCTTTGGAAAGAGAGCTGTGGGCGGAGATTAACCGAGAAAGTTCAGGAGATGGATGTCTCAGGAGAGAGGACCCCACTTCTATTTAAAAGCATAAAAATACGTACATATTAGAGAGTTAATAATATACTAAGAAGGTTAGTATATTAGTATTAATTTACTGAAAGCAGAAACTGTACAAATAATCTGTCCTACCACTTAATGCTAAACATTACTTGTTGGTTATACTGAACGGGTATCTTAATTCTCAGGCAAACAGTTTGGCTGCAACCTTTTAGATTAATCAGATATTACACTTTGGATGTTCAGGCTCAGACAGACACTGCTTTTGGATGTGCTGTGCATTGTGGACAATCAGAAAGCTGGATACTTAAAAGGGGGGTGCCCATTGTGCATAATGGTGAAGGGGCTCACTGACTCAATACTGACCAAAAACAAAATTAAATGCAAAAGAAGAACACCGCAGGGAGAAAATAAAGAAACAAAAGAAGAAGAAAAATGGGCCTAACTCATACTCTTTCAAAAGAAAAGCTTTTCCTGAAGCTACTAAGGTGATGGCCAAGATGGAAGGAAGCAAGAAGGCACCAGCCATGTCTATTTGAGAACGTGTTGTGATGACTGGGGGCAGCCTTCATGCTAAAACCTCTGTCACTTAATTCTAGAAAGTTCTGATCTGCACCAGAACTCATATTTGGGATTGCACAGAAATCACAAAGAAGCAAAGTAGCATATACATCCACACAAATAGTAAAATATTTTCACAGCTGGCAAAGTTTATATCCTTACCTGCATCTCCACTGTTGACTCTCCTTCTGGGGATAGCCTTTACTCGTGCAGGTAAAATGGAATGTTGTTTATCATATTCCGATGCAACAACTGAATATGACCTTTGAAAAACTGTGCGCTTTGCTAAATCTGTATCTGTGATGGGACTAGTCTCTAAACTAGAAAGATAACAGTGCATTAATTAACATCTTTATAGGCATATGCATTTTAGCAACCCAATAATTTAAGTATATCTCCTAGTAACAAACAGGGAAAGCTCATGAGTTCAATCAACCATTTCTTGCTCCTAGATTTCTAACGTTTCCAAAACTGATTTCAAACCATGCATTTAGGAGTGAATCCTGATCAGCATTAACCATTGTGCAGATATGATTACAAACTGTGGTTAAGAGGCTTTTGCATGGTAGAAGGCTTTAATTCAGGGATGGGAAGCATTATGTCTGTGCTGCCCCCAGAAAATTGAAAATTATCTTGCAAATTCTAAGATGTTCAGCAGCAGGGTTTCAGCTTATCTAGAATGAAACAACCAACGTCTTTATTTCTGACAAAATTATAGACTATATGAACCTTTTAAGAGTTTCTATGTCAGACATTACATTACATTACCATTTTTACTAGATTACCAGTTACCTAGATGAAACATCATGAAGGTTAGTGCAAGAAATCAGTTTCTTCTTGAGCTTATAAAAAAGGTGGTAAACATAAATTGTTCTTCACACTACCCTTGGTTTCAGTAAGTATAATAAGATGGTCTCTTGATGCTTTTCTCAAAGTAGTGTTATGAAGAGTTGCAAATAAATAAATAAATCACAATTTAGCAGTTAGCACACCAACACATACTAACATACACATTGGAATACCTTGGTGGCATGGATTTCATGTTACTTTCTGGCTCCTCAAAGACATTAGGACTGGCATCAGGAGTAACAGATATATAAGGTGCAGGTACTGAAGTTGAGCGCAAATACCTCATCTCATCCTGAAAGAGGTTGTCGTCTTGATAGCCAACAAAGTTTTCATGATGATGTCTGAAAAGAATTAGACACCACATGTTATGTAAAGCCAAGGCTTTTTTGGTCCAGTCAGTCATCAACAAATCATCTAAATGCTTAAACCAAACAAAAATGATATATTACTATAACGGTTACCTAAACACACCTGGGACACAGTATTTCAACTAACTGTCCAAAGACACTAGCTCATAAAAACCATACCACTACACAGCCTAATTGTCTATACTTTAAGTTCTGATCAACCATGGAAGCTTTCAAAATTATTAAATCTCGTTTTACAACTCCCTTTTTTCCTAATTTGAGAGGTAAAGGTTGGGTGGGATGACAGGCTGAGCAACAAAGTCAGCAAGGTTCAAAATACAAACCTTGCAAGTGCCATCTGCATATGCACCCTTTTCCAAGGAAGGGAGGTTCAGCAGCAATTCAGTAAGATCTCTGCAGAGAATCCAACTGCTTCTCTTTGTGGAAGCAAAGACAAAATGGACTCCAGCCAGAATCTGTCACTTCCAGTATAGTCTATTTTCTTATGAGATTTTACATTCTATAGCTTAAGAAGATATTCACTCCATCGTGCCCTATGAACTCTTAAAGTGGTCTGAATGCCATGTGATTGTGTGTGCGCGCACACACACAGTTCAGTGCTGCAAACAGGCTTCTTAAAGCACAGACATCAGACACTCAGAAATGAGCTAGAACTCTTTGGAAGAGCATTGACTGATAGGAAGGTAAATATAGTAAAAAAATCATCAAGACACAGTTAACATGTGCTTTTAAAAACTTTAAAACCCACCTGTAGCCATGCTTGAAAGAGCTGAATGTTATTTACTGAAAATGTAAATGTAAATCATTACAAAGGTAATGATTATACTTAGTGATTCCAGTTAATTAACAGATTGCTTCTTTAAACTAGGAATCCTTGACTTAATAGCAATAATGATTACCCTTAACACTAATACAGTGGATCTTGAGTTTTAAAGTTATTGTTATCTCGCTCTATAAGACGCACCTAGTTTTTGGAAGAGGAAAACAAGAAAAAAAATATTCTGAATCTCAGAAGCCAGAACAGCAAGATGGATTGCTGTGCAGTGAAAGCAGCAATCCCTCTTGCTGTTCTGGCTTCTGGGATAGCTGTGCAGCCTGCATTCACTCCATAAGGCGCACACACATTTCCCCTTACTTTTTAGGAGGGAAAAAGTGAGTCTTATAGAGCAAAAAATATGGTAAATACATTTTAGAAAAGCAGAGTTATTAATGATATTAAGGCACATTTGGGAGGGAGTCAACATGTGTATTTGTTTATTGTTACCTTGCTAACGTCTGAAGATAGAGGCAAGTCATTTTAACAGGAAAATCCTCCGAGATGCCTTCCTTGACGCTCGGAAGCTGCGACTGGAATGGTTTGGAAGGGTGGTAACACAGAATACTGGGCTCAGCTGCACTGCTCAAGGCCAGCAAGAACAATGCATTTGCTTTGATCACTTGATGGGCTTCCATGGTGGGCAAGGCACGAGGTGTCTTAACTTGCATTGGCTTTCTCCTAGACTGTTTGACCTACAGGGAGACAAATAATGCTACTTTGTGACCATGGCAGTGGAACCTCAGGGTCCAACAAGAGGGAACAATACCCTTGCTAAGCACTGCAGCTTTAGCACCTTATACCAGAGCTCCACTGCTTATACTTCATCCCTTCTTCACTACTCAACCAGCATGTTCGGGTGAAAATGGAAGTATGCTTCATGTGAACTTCTGTTCCTGGTATCACATGGAGGACAATCTGGGCCTCTCAGGATAGCATCTCCTTCGGGCTTAGGACAGCTTATATGCCTTTGTAAGAAATTATTCTTGCATTCCACAAATACAACACAGAATTGATAGCAGAACCAGCAACCCCTACTATAAATTCACAGTAACACGCAGAAAATGGGAGCACTGAGAATTCAGTACACCCAAATGTGACAGCCCTGCAGGTCTAAGGGTCACATTCTTTCCCCATTTTTGACTTTTTGATTTTAGCCCAGTAAACAGCAGTACTGCAAGTAAGTTCATTAAACTTACTAGCCCACTTTTTGTGTGATCGTTACCCACTGTCTTACTTGCCATATTTCTATTTCAGTCTTTTAATGGCATGGGCAGCCTGAAAGAAAGAACTATTTTCCAACTTATAAAAGCTTGCTTTCCTGGTCTTCTGAAAGCAATTCATACAAACAGACAGGGAAACAGCCATTTCCAATCTGGATGTAAGGCATACACGTGAAGTGCAATATTAGCTGCAAGATATGCTTTCTGGAACCCCAAAGCTCAGCGAGTTCTCAGACTTCCAGGTACAGTAGGGAATAATGCAGTCAGAACACACCTAGATTGGTGTAAGGAGAACAAAGGTACATTATTCCTAGAGGGCATTCCTGCAGAAACTCCACAGTCTTGCTGCAGATAGCAAGAAACAGATTAAAAATACCTTTTCTCTTGCTGCTGCCTGCTTTTCACGGAGGTATTTTTCTCTGCACCGATCACAGACTAGGTACCATGTGCTTCCTCCTATGCCACCATCGCCACAATTGCCAGCCCATCCTCCACAGAAGTGCCCGATGCTGTTATAGCCTTGTCCACCAGCATAGCGGCCACAACCTTAAAATAGAGAAAAGTCATGTTTAATAGTAAGCTCTAAATCCATTATTTGGTTTGCCTGGCCACATAGTCACAGAGAGCCGATTCTTCAAAGCAGGGGTTGCAAACCTTCGGCCTGTGAGCCAAATTTAGGCCAGCACAGGTCTCGATTTGACCTGTAAGGCTGTTTACCCCAAACCACGCCCACCTGTCCCATAATATGCAATATCAGGTGTGGGGCACACAGAGACGTGGCTCCTACGGAAAGCAGGGCTGAAATCACCATCCATCAGCTGATGAGTGGTAAAGTTTAAGTCTGAGGTATCTACTGCAAGATCACAATGTGGTGATCAAAAAGTGTGTTGTCCCTCCTACAGGGCAAAAGTGGCCTACCCAATTCTAGTCCCCACACACATTCTGGTGCCACGTTCTTTGGTTTTTACATGAACAGGGCGAACACATGATGAAACGAAATACGACTGCTGCCATCATGCCTATAGTTTAGCCCTCAAACACCTCTGGGTCTGCTGCCATTCTTTTTGCCATATGCCGAAAGGGTCCTTTGCCTGCTGCAAAAAATCACTTTCACGAAACGAGCATCTTACCTGGATGAGCTTGTCTCATGTGGTACGTCACTGGGTATGGGTGGGATTCCCCACACAGTTCACAGATGGTATCTTTCTCTGGTCCTCCCACTGCAAGCTGAGCCATTTCACCAAAGAGATTTCCCCTCGGTCTGGCCTCCGCTTTTTCTTTCTTCTTCTTTTCCTTTTTGGACTTCTTGCTATCTTTGTCACTTTCTTTCTTCTTCAACACGGCACAGGACCCGGGGCTTGGAAAAATCATGTTCTGAGAAGCTGCCTTGATTGTTGCCAGAGAAATGTCTTCCCAGAAGGCTACTAGGTGTTGGAGGGTTAATGGAAGAGGAGACTTGGACTTCATAGTATGGTGACTGGTAGTTTCAAAAGAGGTAGCTTCACTTTTTCCATCCTCGCATCGTTCATGAAGAGGAGGCTCTTTAAGCATAGAGAGGACCTTATTTTTGTTTATGCTGCCCATTTTCGATATGTCAGGCCCATGGGGAGCTATGTTAAACATATTCAAAGCAGAAGATATTTCCAGGGAATGTCTATTCTTCAGCTTGGTTTCTTTCTCCTCTGCAGGCTGTTGGCCAAGATTGCTTCTAATGGGTGCGTGCTCCTTCGAAAGTTCTGGGTTGAATTTCAAAAAAGACGAGCAGGCCATTGCATCGTGGACTATTCCTTCATGCCACAGGAAAGAAGCAAAGACAGCCCGGGCACATTCAGCCACAGATGGAGACATTGCTTGTTTGGCGGGCTCTACTGGTCTGGAGCCATCGCCTTTGAAAAGGCATACGGACTTTTCCTTTTTGGGTCTTGTATGCCTATTTGCACATTTGCGGCTCACTTTGGGAGAGGCCCTCGTGTCTTGCTCATCTTTCAGCGGTGCTTTTCCTATGCTGAAATGAACTTTGTTCGAGCAATCGTCCACGCTCTTGAATTCAGAGTTATCTTCACAAGTACTGTCTGTAATGCTATTGGTCTTTAAGGTACTTGAAGTACAGACTTCAACAACTTCACTGTGAAGGTTTTCTTGCACAACGTGAGGGGAAGGGGCTCGGTTTTCGGTTTCAGCCGCAGGTTTCCCATCTTTCGAAACAATTTTTGGTTTGGGAGAAGTGGACCTTCCCCTCAGTGGTTCTGTTAGGGGTGCTTTCTTTTTGCGAAGGGTATCTGGGTCAAGTGTATATGAATCGGACTTAGATCTCTCCCGTGGAGGATCAAGCTTTGTTTTCACTGGGGCTGAAGGTTTCTGAGACAGGGTCTTCTCGTGAGGAGATGAGGAACGGCGAGATCCGACACCAGATGTGCAGGATTTCCCTGCTGAGATCGTCTTTGGAGAAGATGATCGAGTTCCCGGCCCTGGAGATTCTGCCCTCAGACCAGATGTTGTCCTTCCGTCAGATTTTAAGGTTTGCAGGGTGTTGTGGTTTGGAGATAAGGATCTGCTGTGGGAATCTGACCTCAGTTTTGCAGTGTCAGATTTTAGCATCAACGATTCGCTCGCAGATAAGCTCTCTATATTCCTGGGCTTCTTCTGGTCTGTAGCTTGGTGGCTCATACGGCTATCGGGTTTAGGCGACCTGCTGTCTGCTCTGTACTTCGAAGCCATATCGGATTTCCCTGCTGAAGAAACTGGTCTAGCAGCTGCAGTGAAATTCACTCTGTCACCTGTATGGCACATTTTATAATGACATTAAAGGGAAAGTGCTCATTTATAATACAACAGATCACAACGCAGGATAGGAGTAGAGAATACTAGATAGATAGATAGATAGATAGATAGAGATAGATAGATATAGATGATAGATAGATAGATAGATGGATAGATATAGACAGATAGAAGAGAGAAAACAGTGAGTTCAATACTTTATTGGTTGGATTCAGAGAAGCATGAGAACTCAGTTTGCACAATGTGACTATCTTGACTTCTCCTTGATATACACCAAACTGCTTCTGAGGGTTAACAGATCTTCTAGAATGGCATGAAATTCGACAGGGTGGGAGGATGCAGTGAGGCTGGGGAATTAGCAGAATTAGGAACAGGAGCAGAAATGACCCTTCGATTCAAGCCTATATGAGGGTCTCCCTGCTAGAAAGTAGTAGTACTAACTGCCTCCTACAGGAAAGAGATTGCAACTAGGACTACTGCCTCAAGAAAAGTTTGAGTGATCCAGTCAAAACAAGGTGTACTGCATCTACAGCTGAACTACTGAGGTTGGGGTCTGTGTGTGTAGGCAGCACACTTTTGAATGCAAAGGCCCAATACGGCAGAGTTATTTTTGTATGGGGAAAGGTTTCTGCACATAAGGTTGGATCCAGAGCTCCATGTGGAACTTCACTTATGGAATAGGGCACACTCAGGTCTCAGTTTGTGCTCCCCCACCCCCAAATCTGCCACAACACCCCACTGAAGGGCACAGGAGGAATTGGCAAAAAAATCTCCACTTTTCACCAAAGTCCTCGGTAGATCCAACCCCTTTCCATCATGGAAAGGCCCCCTTCCACTTGCAGAAAGGTACCTTAGATTCAACTAATATAATATCCTTTCAAGATTGAGACTAGTGGTTTAACAGTGTTCAACATGTAGCTAAAATTTTTACTTGAGTGTACATATTCAAAACAACACTCTATATGTAACATCACTACCTCAAGAAGACACAAGGAAAAGGCTAATGTCATTCCTTTTTTATTTTAACTGAAAAAACTTTATCAAAAAAATTAGTGACTAGATTTAACAGAATTGCACTATCTAGTATTGAGGTTCTTAAACTTTGCTCATCTGACAACTTACAACTGGCTAAAATATACATCGAAAATATCAACTACAATTTAAAGAACCGTTGAGGCATATTCTGCAAGTCATGTTCAGCACAGCTAATGCTATAAAGGCAAGATCAATTCCACCATGAACTAAAGTAAGATCTAGCTGCCCAGTCCTACTCACTTGCCTCTGAGGAACTTAGAGGGAGTTCCTGCCTGGCTTAACATCAGGAAAGGACAGGGAGAAGGGTTGGAAATGCTGCTTAAATAATTCTGATTTCATACGGACATGGTGCAATTTCTGTTTCTGTATTAAATCTGAGTGTGCTTTTAGCCTGAAAATCTTCAGTAAGCTACATTGGGACACCCGTGGGACTATAAAATGGGATATAAATATTATTTACAAAACAAATTAGTAAATAAATGAGCCCATATAATGCTTCTCAATTGTACTCCCCCCCCAAATAAAAGCACACTGTGTTCCAAGTATGTTAAAAATGCTATTCTATTTTTGCTTAGATATAAGCAAGACACTAAATCATTTTATTCACTGTAAACTAAAATAAATATATTGCATTGCTTCCCTTTCCACAAGGAGGCAAATAATCATTTCCATGTATTTCTGAGTGCTACTGGAGTGATTTCTGAACCTCATGTTTACGAATGTTGAGTAGTGCATACCACACATTTATAGTAAGTCATTAAATGATTGCACTTAAGAAAAGCAAACCTTTTTCAAGTGAATGAAATGGGGTGCTCAGCAGGAAAACATTTACTTATGGATTTCCAACAAATTATGAATAACCTGTCTACAATGGCATGCATACCCACCCTTTAGCTTGTGAGAGAGAGATGAAATAGCAGAAGCAGGGCCAGCTACATCATTACTTTTGTAAATGCGCTCACGAGAAGCAAGGCAGCAGGATGGAGTTTCTATAGTGGAAAACAGTGGCACAGAAGCAGCATAGATTCAATGGGAAAATAGCAAAGATAAAACAAGCAAAGCAAGCAGTTCTGATGAGACACAACTTTCCTGCAGCATAATCAAATTCATTTTTAGCTTACGCTTAAGGATTAAAAATAAATGTTCTAGATGTTACTCTTCTCCAAAATAATAAATCAATGTTATTTTTCAAGACAACATTAGGGAAAACCTCAGCCCAAATTCTCATGGGAAGCAAATGGTTGATTAAATAATAAGAATGAAACAGCAGCTAATGAATGGCTTTGCTTTGTTTTGCTCATTGATTGCTTTTGCTGTTGTTATTGAGCAGGGGGAACTGAAACCAAACATGTTGTTTGACAGATCTGAGTATTATTTCATAAGCTTAGGTGAACGTATTTTTTTCATTATCTGGCTTTGCATTTGCATACAAAATTGAACTTTCACAGAAAGAAATAACCACCCTGAGAACATGAATTATTTGTTATTCTTGATCGGGGGGAGGGGAGTTCTTTTTTCCAAAGTCCTTTTGCTATTTCAGTCATAGAGCATAACACTAACTGAACTAAAAGACAAAGTATTTTGCTGACAATGGCCCAGTTAACATGTCACATTAAAATGCGGTCTAAAGCAAGGTATGGATTAATGTGAACCCTCGGAATCATGCTGTATGTTGTCTGAACCCACTATCGTGGTTTGTTTCCCACCAAACAATGAGTGGTAATCTAAGAACAAACACTAGTTTCCATTCATGATTTGCTTGAAGAGAAACAAGCCACAAGCTCAGGTTTAGATAACACGACAAAATCAGACTCTGTCTTGTTTTGTCTGCAGCATAACAGCAGCAGGGGAGGAATGGTGTGAGAAAATTTGAAAAGCATGCACTAGAATGCTGCTAATTCACATTGAACCACAGTTTGCTTTAAATTATGGTTTAATGTGACATGCAGACAAGGCCAATAGCTTGTGCAATAGATAAATTCACACCAATCTATAGTGTTACGGGGGTGAAAATTGTGTTGGTTCTTGCACACTTTATACTTGGTCCTCGCCTCCTTGCAAAGGGGCAGGGGACACTGTTGCAATAGGAAATAAAAATCTTCCTTTCTTTCACTGAATCCTGCCTCCAACCCATTTTCTTTGACTGATAATAGACTTAGGGGACACTGAATCCCTTAATGGAGAGTTGGGCAGTAAAAGCCAACCCCGAATTTTTCTACAACAACAGCTTTCAGGTTCACCAAACACTTGAGTAATAAATGATGAAATCTTTTCGTTTTACCTTATTAAAAATCATTTATTTTCAACACACTTACTATTCTCATTCTAGGCTTATGGCGTTCTTCTTTTCTAAAGGAGGTCTGCTTTACCTAGAACCTTTTGTGCTCTAAGAAGGCCCCCCCCCCCCAAAGGCATGCTATTTCGGGGGCAAAATGTCTGCTCAGAAGGGAAAATATTGCATTCAGGAAAGTGGAACAATTCAAACTTCTGCTTTACTATAAACAAAAGCAGATCTAAAAAGTCTGCTATAAGGACCCAAGACTACGACTGGAACCAAAAGAATTCCAGGTGCTAGAAATGTACTTGAGTATAGTTTCGACATGTTTATTCTATTTTTGATACTTTTTGGAACTTTGGGTAGTTCATAAAGAATGTCCAGCCTTAAGATTTTGGCTTTTGCTAATATAATGTTATTCTTGGGATGACCTCTGCTCAAAAAAGGTGTGTACGGTTATATTTTGCATCTTACTAATCAGACTTTTTTCACTGGCTTGAAAGTCTGTTTCTGGGGGTTGTTTCTTTTTTAGAACCCATTTTTAATTTGGTTAATTAACCATAATTTTATCAATATACATGTCAGTACACTTTAATTTTCATGGCACATTTTACAAAAAGGAATCATGACTGTTTTTATCTGTGTAATATGAGTTTATAAGAGCATATAGCATTTTCTTACATTTTGCATTTTTATCCTTTATCCTATTCATGTAATTACATTGTGATTGAGGAAGAAAATTTCCAAATTCATTACTATGATTACCGTAAGTACATTTCTAGCACCTGCCCCCCCTCCCCGATTTTTTGTCTGTTGACGGTGCTATCCTAGTTTTACAGTTGTTATCCCCTTATCAAACCCCCATATCAAACACTGTTTCAAAACCAGTTTGCCAGGCTGCATAGGGGATTGCTGTGAACAAGTTTAATGCTTCCTTGGACTCATGTGTTGGCTGTTAGCCCATGTGTGCATGCGATAAAGCTCTCTGGATCAGTTTTAAAAATCAGTTGTAAATCTGTTAAGATTTCTCATACAACACACATTTGCAGGGGTTAACAGTACACACGTTGTAGAGAATAAATAAGTCTAAAGTAGGAGCAGAGAGTAAGCCTGAGTGAGCAGAGTGTTATCTTACTTCCCAGTAAACCTGCAAAGGACTGCACTTTAATTTGGCCAAGAAACATTAATGTCACAAAATGCAAAAATGGTACTGTGCTCTACGTTATCACATAAGCAGGTTGTTTTATTGAATGCTCTACCCTCATCAACTGAGGGCCAAACTCAGCTTAAGATGAGATGTTAAATCTGCCTCTGTTTCTCAGGTGCTGATCAAATTACATCTGCTGGGTGGGGTGATAATGAAGAGGATCAAAGCAAGCATGGAAGGGAGACACTCTTTCCTCTACTGCTGCTGTCCTGAGGAATATTCTTCTTCTGAAGTTGTTACTTACTTTGAAGGGGGAGAGGGGTACCCTTACTTGGGAATTTGCATTTCCTCCCAACACAAATACAGGTTTCAGAGGAAGACATTTATTCAGGACCACAGCAGGGGAACTAAATGAAAGATCCTACGTTAGATGTGTGCTGATAATAGGCTCTCATTTTTGGAAGCTCATGCCCAAGGTGTCCCAAAGTGTCCCAGGAATTTTGACTTTTTGCCAGAACTGAACATCGTACTCTGCACTTCAGTCTCAAATGAGCCCCTTGAGTTCGACGTGACTGAGATCCTTTGGAAAGCTATTAGACAAGTCACCACTATTACAGTAGACATTTTATGAAGACTATAAGGAAGTGTCTTGTTTCACATACAAAAATGCGATCCTCAAGTCAAAAAGCCAAAGATCGAGCAGAAGATGAACTATTATTCCAATTACAAAATACCATTAACATTTTCTTCGGGTTTCTAAATAAGACAGAAATCTGAGGATCGACAAGATAAAAGTATCCGAGGCATTATCTGCTTAAGTGGGTTTGAAGTGGGAGGCACTGGACATTTTCTTCTGAAAATGGTCCTGCTCTCTCAGTGGCCAGCCATATGTTTTTGGGAAGCTAGAAAGCTGGACCTAAGCACAACAGCACTCTCCCCACTTGTGATTCCTATCAAATGACGTTCAGAAGCTTACAGTCTCCAACAGTGGAGGCAGAACATAGACATAGTGGCTAGCAGCTTTATCTTCCAGGAATCTGCCTAATCTTCTTTTGAAGCCGTCCATATTCTACAAACATTAAAGTTCATCCTCATTTTCAAAAAGAGCCATAGAACTCTGCTATGTGAGAAAGATGAAAGACATGAAAACAACTATGTAAAGAATGGGAGTGACAAGGCAACAGTAATATTTAAGACCAAGAGAACCTTGGTAGAGGGTCTTAGCGTCATGACTAAATCCCAATGGCAACTGCAATACTGATAGTCTTGCCTCATATAGATAAACTGCAGGATCTTGTATGCCAATGTGATAGAGAAGAACGTATTTATGAGAGGAAATTGCCTCACTTGGGTGATTGCCACAATGGATGCTAGAATCTCCCGTCTGAAAAGAGTAGTGTGGAATGAAGCAGGTGAGGTGCTTGTGGTAAAGCAACTTCCTTGCCTTGCTATTCATCTTACCTCCAAATATAACTACCAAGCATAGGCCTTGGGAGTCATAAGATGGACTCCAGAAGGTGCTAGCCATTTTCTCTACATCATATGAAGTAATGCCTCCTAGTTGAGGCTTCCTTCCCCTTCTACAGAAAAATCAGAAGAACCTGAGCACTAGATACCTAAACACCACCACCACCTCACGCATTTGGATGAAGTCAAGGAGGAATCAGCACTCTTTGTGGCTTCTCTCCCTATCATAGTCACTTTCGGAAAATGATTCCGAGTCCTGAAGTTCTTCTCCATGCTGTTGTGCTGGATGGGCTCTCCAAGGTTCTTAAATAGTGAGTGAGTGAATGAATGAATGAATGAATGAATGAACAGGGCCATTCTGAAAAGGGTCTAGGCCCACTGCTACCTGTGTGTTGATACATTTAAAGGTCTTGATAACCAGAGAACAACGGAAAAAGAGGCTGCTTTTGGATTACTCTCCCAAAGCAGATAATTCAATGGTACCAATTTCTACAGATTCTTGGCCTCTGTAAGCTTGGCATCTATGATACCTCCAGAGATCTCAAGATCAACTATAGATGCAGGTGCATGAAGAGAGGAAGAATGCTCACAAATCTATGTTGGCATTTTAAAAGTAATCTTATAATTCCCAAGGTCTAGATGAAGAGAGGCCTTCGGTTCTAAGGTGTTTCTTACTCTGATTCTCAAGTCAGTTTCTTCTGGGGCTCCCAATTGATGGGAAGAAAGTATCAACTGGCACAACCACTTCTCAAGAGTAGACAAATGGTTCTTTGAAAACACCCATAAACTAAAGCCTAAACTAAAGCAGCAGATTATTGTTCTTCTCTAGCTGCAAAGAAAAATTAACTGGAAACAGCAGCTGGGACATTATATGAACCCACAAGATTTGATAGGAACCAATGGCTTCACGTTACAAGAGATCCCAAGGAAACATCAGGAAGAACTTTCTGACAATAAGATCTGTTTGGCAGTAGAACTGTCTCGGGAGGTTGCGGACTCTCCATCCTTGGAAGTTTTTAAGCAGAAGTTGGATGGCCATCTGTCATGGATGTTTTAGCTGAGATTCCAGCATTGTAGGGGGCTGGACTAGATGACCCTCGGGTCCCTTCCAACTCTTAAGATTCTAAGATATGTCTACTGAAACAACTTGATGTTAGCTAAATGAGCTGTGACACCAAAACTATATTACTACTACTATGTGATACTACAACCATCTTCAACTTAAAAATTAATGGTCTTATCTTCCAGAATTGTTAGTGGTGAAACTTCTCAGCACGTCATTTATGAAGGGTGGGACCTTCAGTGATCATCATAAGCCCTTCAGTGATCATCATAAGCTTTAGCATTAATACTAAAATTTATGACAAGGCCCTGATATAGATATGAATGGATTTAACTGCATAAGGCTTGTGTGCTCAAGGAGTCCCAAGAGATATTTTAAAGTGTTACTGCAAGAGTATTTGAAACCCTGTAATTTAATTAAAATCCCAAAGGATTTGGTTCAAAAAAATGTATAAATATATTTTTCAACACTACAGAAAATATGCAAAAGGTCAGTGCAGTAGTCTCTAATTACTATGGGAAGGCTGATGTTTGCTTCAAAGTCATGGAAAGCCAAAATAAAATAGGGGTTGGGAGAATCAGAAGGTGCATTGATGGATGATCAATAGCTAGAAAGCAACTAAGATTGTTATGCAAGCAATGGTAAAGCTTCAGAAATGGGCTGATGAGGCAGGAAAGGCTGACAGACTTACTCTGAAGCTGTGGCTGAGGTTGCTGGAAGGAAAGGGATTGTCCAAACACAAATGGGCTGTGGACTAGGGAAGAGGGAGGTTTTGCAGCTTGATCAAAGATGGAAGGAGCTGGGAGACTAGGCCGTGACTGAATGGAATTCAGTATGGCACTCAGTTGGTCACCTGTAGTAGGCAAAACAGTCAAAACTACAACCTGTTATTTTCCAAAAAGTGCTGAATGAAGTCTCTTTGAAAGTTCAGTACTGATAAAGCCTTGTCTGTGATCTTGTAGCTAGGTATTACTCTGGAACAAGACACAGAAATTACCAAGCAATGTGTGGTAGAACCATGGAGTGTTCAACCCAATATTTTTGCAAGGGGTATAAATAGTTGTGCAAGTGATTCAGAAAACATTTTCCTCCAGTGTTCTGATCTGCTTGTTTTGAAAATTACAGCAAAATTAACGATGACACGAACTCCCATATGGCTGGACTGGGAACAAGAAAGTTTATAATTGGGAATAAGGTAACAGCAAAAAAAAAAAAATATTTGCTATAACTCTTGACTCACAGGCAGCCTGCCTTCAAGGAAACAAGCTTTAAGGGCAAGGACTGCATGTGATCATTATGTATATTTCGTAATAAAGCACCACAGCTAGACAGTAAGTTCAACTAGGATTTTTTGAAGCAGTATTAGTTTTCAAATGATGTCCATGCCTTATTTCTCATGAAATTGTATTTAGACATGCTATTTGTTACTACATGCACCAATGTTTAAGTGCACAGCACCATGAAAGTAAAAATACATAATATATTGGTCCTTAACTAAATGGGATTTTTTAAAAAATCTGCTTTGTTTTACTAATGTCAACAAAAACTATTTTTTTTGTAGAAAGATCTAGGCATAATCATTGAGTCTGAATACAGTGGTACCTCTGGTTACGAACTTAATTCATTCCGGAGGTCCGTCCTTAACCTGAGGTACCACTTTAGCTAATGGGGTGTACTGCCGCCGCCACCGTGCGATTTCTGTTCTCATCCTGGGGCAAAGTTCTTAACCCTAGGTACTATTTCTGGGTTAGCGGAGTCTGTAACCTGAAACATCTGTAACCTGAAGTGTCTATAACCCGAGGTACCACTGTATTTGAAAAAGACTTTTTAAATTTAATATTCATTTCAGTTCTTGGAAGTAGCCATAGGGCAGTCTTTGCTTTCCCAGAAATGAATGTCTTTCACTGGGTGACTTAAACTTTCTTGTTTGGCAGAGGCTTGGGAATATAAATGGTTCTACTCCTGTGTTTATTTTTGATTTGCACTTAATTGTTTACATGCTGGGCAATATTTAACTGTTTTAATGACCACCTGTCTTTTTTATTTTGTGTTTTTGGTAATTTTATGATTAACCTATTGTTAATTGCTGTGTCAAGCTGCTTTTTTTAAAGGAGAGGCGAGACACAAATGCTGTAGATAAATAACATCCCTCTTGACAGAAGACAGGGTCAGTTCTGACTTCATTGGTAGTAGGGCATCTCCTACCCTTTGCCAGCTGAGCTTGGCAAAGACAGCACCCCTTGGTCCTTAGTACAATACAACAAAGTGGGTAACCACAGCAACCTGGAAGAACAATAGAATAACAGTGGAGTAGAATGGAACTTTGGGCACTTATTGTAAATGGCCTTTCCTGGCAGTAAAGTAACAGAATAAAGCATGCCCTATTTTCCCAAGGCAGGAAACTTGTGTCTTTGATTTGCATAGGCTTCCTCCTTCCCCTTTAGTTTTCATTCATTACTAAGCTCTTTCAGACTTGTTTTCCACGAATCGGAGACATTATCTCTCCACCTGCCTACCTACAAAGGAAGAGGGAACCTTTTAGAGGATGATGGAGAAGCTGGTTGTGAAAATGTGATTCATATGACTAGCAAAGCTTATGGTGAGTGGATTGCCTATGGGATGTGGTTGTAACATGCTTGCTTGTCTGCTAAAGAAAGCCCGCTTGCAGTGAGCGCCCAATGGTCCATTCTCAAGCATAGCATGATCCAGACACTTACAGGACACACCAGAGCTGCATCTGCCTAGAGTAGGGGCCATTCAAGACAGCAGTAACACATTTTGCAACTCGCCTGCCAAAAGCTGCCTCTGCCGAGGCATGGAAGTCCAGCTTGCAATAGCTAATAAATAAACTGAGTGCTCTGCAAATGGCTCTCTGTGCAATTTTCTGTGATGCTTTATTGGAAGAGAGCTTGGCGAACATAGCCATGGCTCTTAGGGAGTGTGTGTTAGGGAGTGTGTGTTGTGGTGAACCTAAGTTCCAGCGGGTGCAGAATGCCACAGCGAGACTCCTTACGGGGTCCTCGCCGCGGGATCACATTCACCCAGCTGCACTGGCTCCCAGTGGAGTACAGGATCAGGTTTAAGGTGCTGGTTTAAATCTTTAAAGCCCTTTACAGCCTAGGACCCTTGTACCTACGGGACCGCCTCTCCTGGTATGTCCCATGGAGGACCTTACGGTCTTCAAACAAAAACATCTTGGAGGTCCCAGGCCACAGAGAGGTTAGGCTGGCCTCGACCAGAGCCAGGGCTTTTTCTGCCATGGCCCCGATCTGGTGGAATGCTCTGTCACAAGAGATTAGGGCGCTGCAGGACTTGACATCCTTCCGCAGGGCCTGCAAGACAGAGCTGTTCCACCAGGCCTTTGGCCAAGGCACAGCCTTTGGTAATTCTTCACAGAACTCTAGCCCAATGGTTGCCATCAATTTGATTTGAACTGATTTTGTAATGAATTGATTTTAGAATGCTGTATTATTTTACTGTTGTTAGCCGCTCTGAGCCCGGCTTCGGCTGGGGAGGGTATAAATAAAAAATTATTATTATTATTATTATTATTATTATTATTATTATTATTATTAT
>JAXCMG010000164.1:49437-106785 GCA_034642415.1 Podarcis siculus
ATTATTATTATTATTATTATTATTATTATTATTATTATTATTATTATTATGTGCTGTGACTTGTAGGTCAACGTACTACATGCTTTGATCCAACATGCTACTGTGCGAGCCCTAGCCTTTTTCCTCATGGAGGTGGGATAAAATGAAGCAAATGGGCTGTGTGTTTAATACAATCGTTTTGACAGAATGATTCCGCTTTCTTCTTTAAGATTTTGCTAAATATTATGCCTGCCATCCCCATCTCCCCCATTGGGATGCTAAGCTGGTTTCTTCCTCATGGTCTAAATCTTCTAGCCAGCTAGGACTGGGAGTTGTGGGGCAAGATTGAATGGCCTCTGAGGTGGCAGGCTGTATCACAGGGTTGACATGCTTCATGTGAGAAGCTTTCTGAGTGATGTTGGAAATGACTGACTTATATTTCCCTTTGTACCCTTTTTGCAGATTTGCGGCGCTCTGGTTGACAGAGTTGGTTGGTTGCCTTTGTTCCTGTCTGTCAGGGCCATTGCAACAGCAAGGAGAATGGGCAAGGTAAGGACATGGGGAATAAACAATGGAAATATTTGCCTTTTCTTTAACTGGGAGGAAAACAGAAGGATGAATGGAAACAAGAAATACTAAGAGAAGGCAGGCAGGCAGGCAGAAAACCTAAGCACATTGCAGAATGAAGCCAGTTAGGAGAACATCTCTGCAAAGGGCGAAGGCAGGAAGTAAAAGTGAAGAGGAAGACAGAAGGAGGAAGCCTAGGAAAATTAAAAGCACAGCTTTCCCATTCATGCCTTGGGCAGTGAGCTGATGGGTGCTCTAAATCACCCTCATCTATCTGCTTTTCCCTACCATATGCATTAATAAATGTAAAGGTAAAGGGACCCCTGACCATTAGGTCCAGTTGTGGCCGACTCTGGGGTTGCGGCGCTCATCTCGCTTTATTGGCCGAGGGAGCCGGCGTACAGCTTCCGGGTCATGTGGCCAGCATGACTAAGCTGCTTCTGCCAAACCAGAGCAGTGCACAGAAACGCCGTTTACCTTCCCGCCTGAGCGGTTCCTATTTATCTACTTGCACTTTGATGTGCTTTCGAACTGCTAGGTTGGCAGGAGCAGGGACCGAGCAACGGGAGCTCACCCCATTGCGGGGATTCGAACCGCCAACCTTCTGATCGGCAAGTCCTAGGCTCTGTGGGAAGCAGAGCAGTTTTCCAGCATGAGGCACCTCAAGGCTGCTGACTTCTTCCCTACCTGTGGAAGAACAACTTACTACTTCTTGCCTTGTTTTCCTTCCAATAATAATGTACCATATTCCCCAGATGCTTGATCAAGATTAAGGGGAGAGGGAAGGGGAGAATGGAGGCAAAGGAAGCAGACTGGAGCTCTGACCAGAAAGCAGAGGACAGGACACACCACAGACATTTAGCCAATCTTGTGCTGCTATCTGGAAGTGAAAAAATGCCCTTTAGCCACCTACAGAAGAATGCCTCTTTTCCTCTATTCAGCTTCAGTGAGGATTTCAGCTTATTGAAACTTACAATCTTTAACAAAGTGTCTGAATAATGCTGTAAAGAAGCCTTTCCCAATGTGGTGCCCTTCAAATGTTTTGGAGTACAATTCCCATTAGCCCTAGCCAACATGGTAAACCAGTGGTTCCCAATTAACTAATTATTGCGGACCCCACCCCGCCTTATTTTTCAAAAGTCAAACCATGGACCCCCCCCCCTACTTTTGAAAATTTTGATTACTCTATGGTAGTCACCTGTGCAAAGCAATTTTTTGATAAAATGTGGGGTGGCAAAGGGTTTTAGGTATCCTTTAAAAAAGACCATAAAATCTGTGAAATAATCACCATTGCCTATCCCCAGACAGTAGGAAAAACTTGTCTCCATTGCTCCACTACAACTGAATTTAAAAAGGCAACTGTGTTCCTAACTTGCAAGTGTTCTATATGTAGATTGCTTTTTATATTCAAACATGCTATTCCTTACTTGTAATCTGATATGGTACATCTTAGCAAAACTTTGCAGCATATGGTTCTGCTAACTGAGGGATCTTGCACCTTCAAGACATAGGTGAAGGCTTAGTCAGGGCATGATAAAGTATTGGTGAAGACTGAGCAGAACACAGCTGGAATTTTGTAATGTTGATAATAGTAATTATTATTATTATTATTATTATTATTATTTACTGTTTAGTCCTCCTATACCCAAGTTTCATCCCTGGCTTAAAGAGATTAATTAGTTAAATACAGTACTTATTTGGAGTGAGGTTTTTATTCTTGCTGATTACCCAATAGGAACAAACCAACTTTTGAATTTTTAAGGATTCTACCGTACATCTGTTTCTTCCCACTCCAAAATGTAGCCACATAGCTTCCCACAGAAAAAGAACAAACGAACAAAAAACCCACACAGGCTGCATTCTGCACCAAATAGGACTGGGTGATGTATTGATAATATGAGGGACAGACTGCGATGGCGGCTTCACTAGGCAGTATATCGCGAGTGAAACCACCACCGCACTTGACTCCCTCCAGCTGGTGCTGGTACCAGAGGGACTCAGGAGCAGCAGTGGTTTCGCCAGCGATATACCGCCAAATGAAGCTGCCATCCCACTCTGTCCTCATACCAGCAGAGAGAGAAACCAGCTGCATTGGCAAGGCACTGATACAGCTTGTTCCTCCCTCCGCTTCTTCAAACTGCTCGGCTGAGGAGCACACGGCTACCCTTGCCTCAGACAACCAGTTTTACAGAGCCCCCACCCTGCCAATGGCTCACACAAGCCAGTGGCGGCTCCATAAAAATGCTCCGTTGAGGGGTGTGCAGTTGCCATTCCCCGCAGTCGAGCAGTTAACAGAGCCTTCAGAGGCCTGCTGCTGGCTTGTGTAAGTTGGTGGCTGGTTGGGGGCTCTGTTAAAGTGCTCCCATCCACCCACCCCCAGCTATAGCGAGCTGTGCAATTATCAAGATAACTGAGTCCCTGGAAGGATAGTGCTGCAGACCCCCTGGGCGTGTCCCACGGACCCCCAGGGGTCTCCTAATTGGGAACCATTGTGGTAAATTGTTGAGGATGATTACATTTGTAGACCAAACACTTGGAGGGCACCAAGTTGGAGAAGGCTACTTTAGACCATAAGGTAAAGGGACCCCTGACCATTAGGTCCAGTCGTGACCGACTCTGGGGTCACGGCGCTCATCTCGCTTTATTGGCCGAGGGAGCCGGCGTACAGCTTCCGGGTCATGTGGCCAGCATGACTTAGCCACTTCTGGCCAACCAGAGCAGCGCATGGAAACGCCGTTTACCTTCCCGCCAGAGCGGTACCTATTTATCTACTTGTACTCTGACGTGCTTTCGAACTGCTAGGTTGGCAGGAGCTGGGACCGAGCAACGGGAGCTCACTTGGCAAGTCCTAGGCTCTGTGGTTTAACCAACAGCGCCACCCGCATCCCTATGCTTTTGATAGATGCTTTAGACCATAAAGCATCTATCAAAATAGTTTCTGAAAGCCTGAATTCTCATGTGTGATCTAACAATACAACTTCCTAGGTCCCATCATCTTACTGTAGTAAGGAATTAGTTCAGTGATTTTGGAACTTTCCACAACAAGGCTGACAGAAAACAGGCTAGAAATAGGTTGCAGCCAAATCAGCAAAACTAAGGAAAAACATGAAAGCAGCAAATCTGTCATGAGCACCAAATGAGACAAAGCACTTTAATGCTCCAGAAGTTATGCCTCTGCAAGTTGCTTTTTGTCAGCTACGTCAGTGATAGGATTATGATGATGCCTTTGTAGGTGCTTCACCCAGGGAAAAATTCATACAAACTTTCCTGTAGTGTTCCTTGTGATGTATTGGCAGAGATGACTGCAAGGCACAAGCTCAAATGCTCTAACTAATATGCTGCTCTAATTATATTTAGGTAAATTTACTTGCATGGAGACCTAAGGGTATGCCAGCTGAAAGGGTGAACTGCTCTTTGCACTGAACTACTGCAAATACACAAGGAGAATGAGACAAGAAGAAGACATCAAAACAGTAAGGCATGCGACAATAATCAGACTGCAATCCAAACACGCTATAGGTTAATTCAGCAAAACGTAAAAAGGGGTTTCCAGGAAAAATGGATTAATGAATATGTGACATTTATTCATATCACAACCAAGAAAAATGAACGCAAACTGTGTGTTTTTCTAATAGAGAAAACATACGAAATTTAAGAAAGAAACTTCTGTTTAAGGAAGTCCATGGTTCACGACTTCTCCTAAAGAATGCAACACTGAACTTGAAGCAACACCTGGATAACATAATGTTCACCTGAGGATAACTATTACACTTAAAATGTAGGGAACGATCCAGTCAATGTTAAGCACATCTTTCCCACTGGAATCAAATTAAAATTTATAGGTGCTCACGTTTTGCTGGACCATGCATTATTCTCAAAAAAGAAAATTCCAAGTTGAAACTTTTGCTCTTCTATGGGCATGTCTATTTTAAAACATTTCTTAATTTTAAAATTCTATGTTCTAAAGATGTATACTGCTCTGTTTTACACTAGATCTACAAGTCTGACCTCATTTATCTGCTGTAGGAATACTAAAATGACACAAGAAATATCCATATCAAGAGCCACTAACATAGAAAAGGTTGGGGTTGCAATACATTTTTACATGCACATTCTACAATTGCCACAATGATTTCCATGGCAATTATACATGTATAGATACTGGTAAGCACTCAGCTTTTCACTAGTGGGGTACTTTTCACATTACATTTAAATGCTTAATTTAAAGGTGCTAAACTAGCAAAACAAAAACAATTTAATATATAGTGTTACAGTACTGTATAGAATTTTGATTTAGAACCTAACTATATAACTTTCATGTCAGTACAAGGACTCAATCTGAATCCAAGTGCTGGTACATCAGACACCACTGGTTTTCCTGTTCTGGTTTTTGTGCAGTGTTTTCTGGAATAAGGAGGGTCTGTCAACGAAAAGCTTTACTTTTTACAGGGAAAACTACAGTTGTGACATGGAATATGACACTGATCAAACTGTAAAAGTCAATCAATACTGCGGTTTCTCAAAAGTATTTGCTCTGAACAGAATGCTTAGAGTGTGATGCTAATTTTATAGAAGAAAGCATTTTTAATGTATGTTCACAATCTCCAAACAGTTCATCAAAACTAGCAGTTTTCACTACAACGTACAATTATTATAACTCAAGCCCATTTTGTTCAACAAAGGCTCAGTTTATTATTATTTCAATCCTGATCCTACAACAAATAAGCACTGCCAGTTTTATAACTCTGAGTCATATAGTATAATTAAAGTCTCATATAAATGAAGAATTCCTGCACTGATGAATTGCCTCCCAGTTTTTTTAAGTAAATACACTGGAGCTACAAATACAATGGAAAGCACACTCAATATTCAAAATGATAGAAAGAAAATAATTAGTAGAAAAATTACCTTTGTTATTTCCAAGGCCATAATCAAATCCTTGTCCATTACTGCACGCTGTCCCCTTATTGAAAGTTTGCAGTGAGAAAGGACTTGGTGGGGGAGTCTGACCATTCTGATCTATAAAAGCTTGTTCTGTAATTGCAAGAAACAAAAGAAACAACAAACTGCTTCAGAATGTAATTTATGTCTCTACAGTGGGAATGAAGGCCAAAATATATGTACACAGGAATGAAGGTTTCAATTAATAAATCACTAACTAGAGTAGTAGTAACATGTCTTCTCTAAATTAAGATTAGACTATAGTCACACACCCCTTGAGTGTCCATGTGCAGAAAGGGGCAGCAGGGTCCCTCATCCAATATCCGTGTGTTGGGTGTGCACATTTGCGAAAGGGAATCCTATGGGAATTTGCTGATAGTGGAGCTGGAACCCTGTGTGATCTACAGACACAGGTTTCCCCTTCTCAGACCTCTGTGCCCACTGCTTGGATGCCAAAGCGACCCCCATTGTGTGGGGTCAGGAGTGCAATCCTGTTTGGCCTTGTCTATGAGTGGCCGCCCCCTTCCTCACAATTCATGCATGAAAAGGGCTTCCATGGTCCTATCCCCGATTTCACTCTGATAAACTACTAGAAGTCATTCCATGATAAACGTACATTGCTTTCGACTACCTTAATAAAACATTTTGCCTTCTAAATTGTTCACAATGTTTAGGATTTCCTTTCAAATATTTTAAACACTGTTCTGACTCTTTAACTTGGGAAGATTCACCTGATCAGCTCAAACTAGCACAAGAATATGGCCACATACCTCTGTTCAATGAAGAACTTTGGGTACCAGTGCACTCCTCTGTTCTTTCTGGGGTTTTTATGCTAAATTTTTAGATTATTTACATCTCTGCTTTTTATTGTTTGTGTGCTTAGTTTCTATCTTTTTGTAAAAATTAAGGAGACTTGCCATCTTCATGCCGGAGATATTGGTTTCCACCTCTGTCTCTAGCTAAGGACCACGCATCACCTTCATCACTTTCACAGAACTCTACCATGCTGTTCTTATCCATCTGCACCCATGTCCCTTCAGAATTAGTCACCTGGTACACACACACACACACACATAGAGAGAGAGGCACATTTAATTTACTTTTCAAATTATCCACCAATGAGATGCAGCAAAATGTTTCCATATGTGAAAAAGAGGCTCTTTTCTGTCATGGAAAGGCAACAGACATTCTTCAAGTTAAGTGCAGAAGAATAAGGAAGAATAAAAAGCATTTGTATTCACAGAAGGTTTAAGATGATTAGTATCTTCAGTGTGTTAAGACTGGATTATATTCAGAAGAAAAGAATAAACAGAGCACCAAACAAGCGTCCAGATACACATAGCATTTGATACCCGACAGAATGCAAGGGTCGAATTTGTATTTATTTATTTGACACATGAAGCAGAGAAAGCTTGGCACTGACACCAGGTATTTAATATTCACAAAGTTGCTATCATGTCCTGTGTGCTGTTTGAGAAAAAATCATAGCATGACACACTACATCCTCAAGCCCATTGCAATTGGAGAGCACCAAAGCACGATCAACCGCATGCAACAGTTGAATCAATACCAAGAAATAAGATAACTGAGTTCTGTTGTATCCCCAAAAATAATTCATTGGTAAACGCTGAAATATGCATTAAACATAGTCCTTTAATAAACCCACATTTTAAGCAAATGTACAAGAAAAATCAAGTTCAATCAATGCCCGATAATGAAATATATGACAAAGGCAAAAGTGGTTTGCATCAGTTTACACCATAAACAACCTTTAGGAAGTTAACAGTTGGCAACCAAGGGTGGAAAAGCAAACCTTGCGTAGGATAGCTGCTTTTCTTACGATTGCTACTATTATAAACCAGTATCTATGAAGATAAGAACTGAAGCTACAAGGATCCATACCTCGCCCACTGCCTTGACTTTGTTTCCCAGAACTAACATTCCAATGGGGATACCTCTAAGGTTGGGACAGCTTCTGACGTTGTGACCTGAGGGGCCAGTCTTCACTACCTTATATACTCCAGGCCCACCACGAATGAACGGCATATCTGGTTCCTGCATTACCGCTTCCTGAGGGCAGTGTGAGTTTAGGTCTTTGAAAAAGTCATCTGTGTTAGATCTAGACTCCTGAAAATTTTAGAACAAAAAACCAAAAAAAAAAAAATCCTGTTAATAATGCCTTTGTACTTTTCAACTAAGCCCACCTCTTTGTTAGACCTGAAATAACTAAGGTCTCATCCTAAAACACTTAACAGAGCACGTGTTAAGCTATAATTTCCCATATAAGACAAGAACTGAACTTGCAGTACTCTCTATATTACTACTGAACACGAAGAATAAACGATATGAGTACATATATAAAAATAAAAGGCACACATTTGCAACATGAACATTTGGAGCAATTCTTCAACCATGGTTAAGAAAGATGATACAAACACAGGACTAATACACAAGACTATGGCCAAGTAAGAGTATTCATGCAGGAGAGTGCAAGAAAGGAGGAGGGATAGAGGGTATTTATGCAACTGTTGGAGACATTCAACACCAAGCTATACAGCATCACATATGAGCCTTCTTCTGCAGAATGTAAATTGTTATTACCAGCTAAATATGGAGACCTAAATGAATTAATGCTGCGTATTCTCTGCATTTTGGTGAACAAAGATGTTATTCAGAAGTTTGTTAACCAATTCTTCCAGGGGAATAGTAATGGTAGGCAAGGTTGCCAAAGAATAGCTTGCCAGTCACTACCAGCTTTCCGCTGCTGTGCGCAGCTACAGGAAAGTGTGGCATGTGTTCTAGGTAGGTGCCCTCAATTCCTGCAGATCGATGGTGGGATCTAACAGGATTGGGAAGTACCGATGTATGCTGAGCATGAGAACTAGAACACGTCAGAGTCTCCAGCAGCGTGAAGCAATTGCTCAGCAGATGTAAATGTGGAAATAGTATCCTTGAAAGTCTGAAAACCACCAATTTGAATGTTCAGATGGCTCATACTCCACAATGCCAAAATACTTGTACACAAGAGGCTGATCCTGACATTTAAGAAAACTCACCTGAGGGGGGAAAGGTTTGGAAGTCCATGAAAACAAGTCCAAATCCCTGACTCCTTGGCTAGCATTAAAGATATTCTACGTAAAGTTTAAGATAGACACATATCAACAGAGAACTGGAGCATTAAGACAGCAGCAGAAGAAATTAAGAGATGAATACAAAATTTGCTTAATTTTATTTTTTTTCCCCCTGCATTCTTGCAAACAACAATCATTTCTGTTCACAAAAAGGTACTCTTAAAATGAAGCCAGCTGAGCCCACTGTTCACCATGGGGAAAACAATCTGTTGGAGGCAAACAGCTTATACTGACAGTTCTAAATGATGTAGTGTGTCATGCCATTCACTGAATAGAAAGATTCTTTTATATAGAGCTTAACACGTTTTGTGCAAGGCAATTCCCATTCTCCTGTCTGAATGAGAATACAAGTCCTATCAAAAGCCAGATTTGTTTTATGAAAGACAGTCTGCCACTTTGTGAAGATTTGTTTTCTTTTTTTGGGGGGGGGGGACAGGGGGAGGCGGAGCGAGGGAAAAAGATTGAGTGTGGACACTCAGCCACCTATTTGCAACTGGAAAGGTTTAAAACGTAGCTATCAGTACTCAGAAAACTTTGGAAAGCACCCAAATGCCAAGTGTCCAAAACCATAGCAAGAAAATACACCAACCTGTGAAACACAGAGTACTCTAAAAAAAATTATTTGAAAAAAGAAATAAAATTAATGTATTTTCCACATTAAGACGGATAAGGGATGCACACATTAAAATATGCTAATTTTGGTACCTTGCGGTGGGTTTTTGTACTAGTCTAATATATTTGGAAGAAAGACTATTATTTAGATCAGCCATTTTCCCATTTATTTTTGAAGACTGACATTAAGCAGATGGGAAAACGTACCAAACACTTTAACCAGCTTTAAAAAATACATTTAAAAAAACCCACACAAAATGAGTAACACATAAAATAAGGAATTTGGCAGTTTAACTCAATCTTCATTTAGTTAAAACTGGGGTCATGTTCAGGTCATACATCATTTCTCTCTAAATACATGTTCTTTTAAGGAAAAGTGGCCAGATTAGTTTGAAGACCTTTTTTTGCAAAAAAGAAAAAAGAAAAGAAAAGAAAAAAAGTAATTGTCCAGCACATCCATTGGATGAGATCCTTGTAGCCATGCATAATATTCCATGCAGGCACTGAGGTCTTACACCCCTCCCCACCCCACCCCAAAAATGCTCTTGAAGTTCAGGGGACCCTTCAGAGCAGGACTGAAAAGGTACAAAGAGTTGGAACTGAAAATAAAAAAAAATGGGAAATCCCTCTCCCCTGCCCACCAGAAGCATTTTCCACTCACAAGTGGGGCTGTTTTGATCTTGTAAATAAATCCAGTACTTACACAAATAAGGTGGCTGATGACCTTTTTGTTCAAATGGGTCAATGAAATATATCAATTTTGTACACATCTAAAAATACAACATTTGTTGGAGTAAGTTGTGCAAATTTTAGATGAGATTTAATCAAAAAAATGGAACAAGAGGTTATACAGCAGACTTTCCACACATAAAACAACATCAAAATATTGCCCCAGAGTGCTCTTTGAAACATACACTTTTATTATTGTTGTGATATATGAATTATGCAGAAAGCAATGAAAATGAAATTAGGAGGTCAGAAGCAAGTGGTGACTGCAATGAGTATTCAAAATGAATGCATTTATTTGTGTAAGCGTTAGGATTCCATGTTTTTCTAACATATAATCTTCTCCGTCACTTTTAAAGAATGTGCATGCATCAATCACAATAGAAAGCTTCCAATATGGAACTGTCATTCCCACTCATTCAATGTTAGTATTTGCCAGACACTTTTAAGTTGTGAGTATACATTCTTTACAAACCCAATCTGCAAAGAAGTGCTCCTAGCCTTCAATTTCTCACAAATATTTTATGTTGTTAAGTCTAAAAGATAAACCTTTCAACAATAATGTTTGCCTTCAACACAGCATCAATAAACTACAGCACATTGCTTTTATCTCAGAATTTGCATAGTGCAACCTTGTTTTTAGAACAGCTTTCCTCTGAAGAGATCAAGATATCTTCCATTTCTATGTGCCACTAAAGGTTTTTTTGTACAGAAATCAAGATACCTAGGAGTGATACAACTCTTAAGTAAATAATAGTTTAAGAACTGCATCTGAAGTCTTGTTTTTCAACATTTCATATTTGCCCTGTTTTTGTAACATAACATGGGTAAATGGCTTACTTGCAATTCAATATTTTCTGCCTGACGATTGGGATTGCTAAGGAAAGATCTCAAATCAATAAAAGTCTTAGATGCTCTCTTGCCCCTTCCCACCACTTCAAGGATAAAAATCTGTATCACATTTAATGGCACATATTATGTCCCTGACCAGCATATACTGGAGTGTTATGGGTGCAAGTCGCAGGGAGGATTGTGGGAGTTACCACATGCACATCCAAAACTCTTACCAGGTTGATACAGTACTTCTCCCTAGTAACTGAAGTCTTAATAGACCCAATGTCAAGTATTTGTACAATTTTTTTTAAAAAAAAACTTCATCAGGAATAAAGTTTAGCTGAGATTTTCAAGTAAGTCATGGAATACAGTCTATCAAGGAAGCTAGTTAAACAAGGAAACTGTTAGGCAAGCTCTCTGGACTGTCATTCTTTTAAGAAGAGGGATAAAATAAAAGAAAGAAGTAGTACAGTACTGAAATTCCCAGGTATTAGCATTTTAGATTTGCAAAGTATAGTATAAAAGGAGTGCTTAAGCTAGAGTTTTCTTCCTAGCCACTACTCCCCCAAAGCAATGAAGAGAAGATGACCAGCATAGCCATGCTGCCAAAATCGGAAGTTTCACAAAGATATTTGAATCAGTGATGAAAAACCAATAATAAAACTGTTGGGTGCTAGGCCTCAGCAGCCTAAGAAAAGTGAAGCAAAAGGCACAGCTACACGGCTACAACTAAAATCCAAGAGAACATTCAGCATGTATGCAGACAGCCAAGGCAGTACACACAGGCTACATTTAGCAACTAAACAGGCATAGCCAGGAATGACTGTGGTCCATAAATAATCAAAAAAATCAAAGACTTTATACTATAGCCACTATCAGGTCCTATGGGTTAGGGTTAGTGGCTGGAGCAATTCTGGAAACACATCATAACCTAGGGAACATTTAGACCTGCAACCCTTGTTGGTTCATCGCACGGGACAGCAGAACACAGATCTGAAGGTTCCCAGTTCTACCCTGTCACAAATGCAGAGGTTTGCCGTTCATCTCAAAAATACACACCAATCTGCTTAACATTTCCCAGCTGCCAAATGCACATGAAGGAACTATTATAAAATAAAAATAAAAATGTACAAACATGACTTGGTTAGATCACTACGATGCCCTCAAACTGGTAAAACGTCCCTGACCTTTTAAGAAGATAGCTTATTGCTTAAGTTGGAACAGTTTACTCTTCCACCTTTAAAAGAGGTTGCCTTGAAGCAAGTGGTTGCTATCATCATACAACTTTCCCACTAGAAGCCACTAAGTAGCTTACTAATGCAACACACCCTACGGAAGCATCGGGTTGTATCCAGTGCTGCTGTCTCGCCTGTGCAATAGACTCCCACAAAAGAACATCCTCATCCGCCTCTCCTCTGCAGCCCGACCCACTGCACCATCAAAATCAGGTTCAGAAGGTTGGGGGATCCTCTGGAGCAGATTTTGGGGGCATGCGGATAGAGGATGTTGTGTAAGTAGAATTCCGGTCGCACTTGCATTTGATTCAACCTGTTGTCTCCATGCTACCACTGTCTGTAGCTTTGCATATATGTTCTTCTTCATGCAAAGCCCTCTTTCAATGAAGATGACAGGCTTGCCTATGTCTTTTATTTCTTGTCCTGACAACTTTGTCCATTCACATATTTGAACCTGTGCCATGACATTTCCACACCCTTCCCTAAAGTAACAATGAAGATGTACTGAACAAATTCTACCAGCAGGAAAAACTGCCTTTCCCTATTCTTAACTCCTTACAGATGCGGTATCTTAAATCAGTGATATCTATAATATGTTACAGTCAGTCATGACAATATGGTAAATACTCTTATTCAATATTTCAGAGTTCTCTCACAGGAAGTCCTCAATAATGTGGCCGAATCAAGACATATTTTATCAGTTTCAGTTTAACCAAATCTTTTTCACACATGGAAGAAATGATGCTAATAACTACATCAATTAATTAATTAATTAATTAATTTACTATGGGCTTGTGTAGATATAACCCAAGCACAGCTTCACACAATTTTCCCCTTTCAAGCGCAATTTGCCACTCTTCCTTGACAGCCCTAAGCCAGATTTGAAATCAGGGTTAGAGAATTGCAATATACCACAGTTAAGTGATATGACACATTAAACCCATACAACTAAGAATAAATTATTATATCATATCCAACTATTATTTAAAAAACCCTAATCATCTTAAAGTACCTAGATGTATCTCTTGAGGGGTAGCTTCCCATTGTAGAAAAATGGTATCAGTATGGTATCCAAATGAGAAAGAAATATTTCTGGCGGCAGCAAGCCTTTATAACACTTTGATCAAATTGCTTTTGAAACTACAGAACAAGGAGTACAGGATATGCATTTATGTTACATATTAGTCAAATATAAAGGGTTCAGATGATAGCACAGGCCCACCATAGCTAAGGTTCCAACTTAGCTAACTGCCTCCTTTGGAGGAGGGGGAAAATACTTTCAAAAACCTTAATTGCTTCAACATCAGTATTATTGCTGATGTTACAGGACCTAAAATTGGTTAATGGGAATGATTACCCTTATAGATGAGATGGATGAATGATGACCTTAAAAAAATGATTGATTGATTGATTGACTGATTGATTGAATGAATGCACTATAATATTCTTTAAAATTGTATTTTACTTACATCAACAGGGACCAAAAGGCTCTTGCCAAGATGCTGGTTAAAGGAAAGGCACCAGGCTTCAGTGTAACCATTCATATTTGGAACGTATTTCCTTATTGTCTCATCGTTCAGCCGTAGCCATACACCATCATCATTGTGAATCTATGAAGAGTCGATACAAGCCAGGCTACTTAAGCAGCAAATGATAACAGATTAAAGATCTAGCATAACACAGCTGCATGGGAGGTAAACATTTGGCCTATTTAACTAAAGCTTTTTTAAAAGGCACAAGAAATATAAAGCAGATGAAGATTATGGATGAATTAAGAAAAAATGTATTTAAAGAGCAACTCCCTAATGTATCTACAACAGCGCAACATCGTGATATGGGACACCACTCCAGAAAGGCAGCTGATGTACCACTGTTGCAAACAGTAACTTGAAAGCATCATGTGTCTCAGGATCAGACCGTGAAAATAATTTTTACTATGAAGGTAAATAATGGCTGGAAATGTAACGATCTAAAGGCATATTAAGGAATTAAATTATGTATGCCATGCTCACAATGATTTGCAATCTTTTTTAAAAAAAAAAATTACTGCAAAAAGCTGGTTTTTATTTTACAAAGTAATAGTTACAAAGGAAACATTCCAATTCTCTGTAAAATATATATGTATTGTTTTCAGAAACGGCTGACTTCTTTTAAAGCTAAAAATGAAACATTTCATTTCTGAAAAATCAACAGAAACTTTAAAATGTTAACAGGATAAAACAAAAATATCTACCTCAATTTCGCCAAAAAGCAATCTTGCAGTCTGTAGCATGAGTTTAAAGCAACACAGAAAGCAAAATGGCTGGTTAATCATATGGCCTGATGCAACTACATGTCCTTTTATCTAACTTTTGTGGCAAATACCCAGAAGAGCTCACAAGCACTCAAGTAGCATTTACGATTTTTCTCCAGTGAACAGCAGGCCCCCATATCACAAATTGCTTTTGAAAGTATTCCATTTCAAAAAGGCTTCTATGGCCTAGCATGGCTTCTGGCCTGAAACACTGACGTTCAAAGGCCATGTGAGATTAGTCATGGCGTTCTGGCCTGTATATGCAAGTGGTAATTTAATCTAGATCTCAAATCCATATAAATTTATTGCAAGTTACCTCATCAATAAAGGTAATGGATCCATTGACTTTTACTATGCCTATCTGCTCACTCTGAAGGGAAGGGTGACTACGGATACGCAGCCCTGCACTGTCCTTGGCCACAAATTTGCGAACCTAAGAGAAGCAAAGAGACAGTAAGGCAGAGAAACCTGGAAAAGAGCTCTTTTTTTTAAAAAAGAGTATAAAGATACAGCGTCAGATTATGGAAATCCACAGAGCTCAAGAAGAAAGCCTCCTAACAGCTATAGTCAGCTGCTAAACTCACCCAGACAGATGAACAAGAAACCAAAACAAAAAATCAAAGTCTGTTCTCTTCTGGAAGCCATAGAAAAATAAGGCTGTTATAAAAGTCACTCAAACACACATGGACCAACAGAATTAGATATTCAGAGTTTACTTTAAGTCAGATATAAACAGTAGTCACTGTCAACTGAATGAGATGAGAGGCCAGGATATTCCAGCCTAGTTGTAAATGCAAGTATGTTACCTAAATCAACAGGAGCTACTCTTGTTCTGAAAAGCTGTTGGGCAACAAAACAATCACTAGGACTTAACATCTGCTCCTCTGGTTTTTCATGTAGAAATCCTAATGATGTTGGTGAGACCTATCCCCACATAATTCGTGTTAGAACTGCACTTTTTTAAAAAAAGCAAAACTTTGTTTGGAGTTCTTGGGATACTGAGAAGTTTATAGGAACATGCCTTATTCTTATGAAGGCAAAAGCTTTCCTTCCATTGTGAATAGATTGTGACTGGGACCGTCACAGGGTTAAAGCTTTCTCCCCCATAGCTTGGTCACAATACACCCCCACCCAAAGCTATTCATTTCTGAAAAATCAGCTATGCAAGATGGGAATAACATAGTTAAGCACCATCTAGCCAAGGGGTATATAAGTGAAATAGTTATGATAACCAGCAGAGCCTCCTCCGCCCTCACATAACAAATAAAATGCAAAAAACAGGTTTTGAAAATACATTTGATTTGTGTATGTTTGCCAAGGAGTCAGAATTGAGTATAAGAGATCTTTAACAATATACAATGATTTTCTTCTTTTCTGTTTTAGCAGTTTCCCTTCATCATTTAAACATATATTGCTACCTTGAAGTTAAAATGTTAGTCCATCTAAGCTAGGGACTGGACCCCTGAGCTCTGGCAGTTTAAAAATACTAAATAATATAGGTCATGTACATGCACTAATGTAATTTTTAAAAAAAATGTTTTCGTTCTTATACCTTATTTGGTAAAGGCTCTGCTTTCGGTTTTACCAACTGGGTTCCAGGTGGTATCATTCCTTTTGGAGGATCTTTTACTTTCACTTCTAGTCCAGCATCTGTAAATTAAGAAAATTACCATGAAGTGTATATAAGAAGTCTAAGTAACTGTTTGAAAGTTATTTTATTCTGAAGTGGGTTACATTCAGGTCTTGGCAATGTGGTAAAATTCTAGCTGGTTAAGTGAAAATTACTTATGGCATCAAAGCAGCTTAAACCTGTGAAACACATTAGGCATGATAAATGTGACTTCTGAATCTAAATTGTTCCCATTTTTAAAACATTTTTTTAAAAAAATTAATTTAGAGAGTATGGTGCCAAGCACCCGAATGAAAAACAAGGAGTGACAAGGCTAGACCTTCTCTGACAGAATCATTCTGGCTGCAAGTCAATAAAAAGTCCAACTATATAAAAGACTGCATTGAAAAATGACAATATTAAAATCATACAACAAAAGGTACAGCCAATTATAAACAATCTTTACATGATAATAAAAATGTCATGAAGTATCATGGGGAGGAGGGGTACCTGTCAGAATATTATTTGGAAGAAATGTGTATATAAACATAACTCCTTGTCAAGGATTTAAAGGACTGCTCACACAACGGGGAACTCCAGCAGCCCATGACAGGATACATATGGGAAAATCTTGTCGTTCAAAGCACAGTTGGACAGCAACAAACTCAACTGGCATTTCAGTCATAAACAAAGCAAAGCTACTGAGGCTGCACACAAAGTGAGCCTGGACTCAGTTTCCATCTGTGGAAGTGGGAGAGAGCTCCACCAACTAACACAGAGATAGAGAGATAATCGGCCACTATGGGAAGATATTGCATTTGCTACTATTAACTTAGGCTAAGATGTATGCATACACTGTTATCAACACATTTTCCAACTATATGCTCTGACAAATTTTCGGATTTGTTTCATTTTCAAGTATTTTAATATCCTTTTGAGTAAAAAGAAGAGGCTATATGTCCTCAAAACATTCTGATTAACTTTAAAAGCTCTCTCTCTTTCCATTTTCTGGCATACCACTATAGGTGTATTGACATTTTTGACATCATACAAAGATACGGACTTTTATGTACCTATTTCAATGCCATCAATGGTAACGTGAATGGTGTAGAGACCAACTGCTCCCGGAGTCCAGTTAGCACAGTAAGTTCCATCATTGTTGACTCTTATCAACATATTTTCACTTGGTCTAGGGAGGGAAAAAAGGATATTGAAATGACAACACACCACCCACTGCTTGAATATCAATTCAGGTTGCCAGATGTATGCTTAGAAAATCTAGTACTGTATCTTCGTTTCTCTTTACATGCAAGCTTGTTTGATGTAAAATAGCCTTGGCTACAAAGTAATAATATAACATCAGTGAAATTATTTTTAAGAAGAAAGAACACAAACGGAAAACCAAAGCAATCATGCCTTCCAATCAAAACATTTCATATTTAAACGTCAACCAACTGTGTACCTTTGTCAAACAGCAGCATTCCACCACCCTCCACCTTTTAAAACTAAGGGAAGTTCCAAAAATGGTTTTGTGATAAAGCATGCAGGTTGCCATTATTAAAAAAAACAAAAACTTAGTCCACCAAGTGCATAGATGCTCCCAAACAAACCTATAGCAATTTGATCCTGGTTTCATTCTGACAAAATGCCATGTTTAGAAAAGAGTCACCAAAGATAAAAAATGTGAAAATAAATTCAAATGCAGAAGGAACTAACCACTCAGTTTCAAATACAGCTTTACCCCAAGCATAAGGCAAGTACAATAAGAGAGTGTTTTAACTTAGACACTGAGTTGTACACAAAGCTGTACGTGCAAGCTGAAGAACCAGAACTTTACCCCCTGCAGCCCCTTTCACATCCATTCAAAAACTGCTCCAGAAGCTGCTGTTGCAGTTTGGGGAGGGGCATCTTCCTTTAATATAAGCCCATATGATATCACATGAAGTCAGTTTTAAAAATTACTGATAGTATATAATTTTAACTGTTACATTTTGCACAAAATTATTACCTCTTAGGTGTTGGTGAAGCAAAGCGCAACTCTTCAAAAGAATAATTTTCATAGACCTATAAAGCAAAGAGCGTATCAAATTACATCTGTTGTAATACTAATTGAAAGAGTCACAACCTGGTTCCTCAACTCAAATAGCACACAGAAAATGATCATAAATGGATAAAATTACTCCCATCCCTAAAGAGAATACTCCGAACGGGAAAGGAGTTTATTAGATAGCTAGTGGCTTCATTCAGCATGCTTCTGAACTTGAACTCTCATATAACTGGACCGCACACTCTGGAATGAAGTGATGTGTTTTTTCCTCATTACACCCTGGTCTATCTAGTGAGAATACCAAGAAACATCGCCTAATTAAAACTGTAAAGACATAGAGAATGTATCACACCAACACACTTAAGTCAAGCTTCTATCCTTTCCAACAGCAGGAGCAGACGGATTTCCAGACTTGAAATGAGCTAGTTTGAGGAAAAGATGATGAAAGTACAATCACGGGCCACCTCTTCAATGGATTTTTTTTTATAAAGAACAGTCTTGTTCTTTACAAAAGCAGTAAAGAATACCCACCAACATAAAAAAGAGAAACATGTTGACCCCACTAGATTTCTAGTTAGTCTTCGAGTCCCTTTGTTCATTAGACAGATTTAAAAATGTATGCCTTAAGTAGCAGTTTACCTTCATCATTGTAATAGCAATGTAGCGAGCTTCCTTCACTATCATCGGTTCATAAGAGGCATCGAGTTTTGGAGAGGGAAGTCCTCCGAAAGTCAGATCAGTGGAGGAAGCAGCAGCACCTGCGGGACTGCCTGGGATGCGCTGAAGTTTTTTTGCCTGTTCTTGCTGCAATGAAGTTTTTTTCTGGGAAACAGGAATTGCCTTGACTTCCACCTGCCAGATTTAAACAGGAAAGGTGAGGATACAGTGGCACCTCGGGTTAAGAACTTAATTCGTTCTGGAGGTCCGTTCTTAACCTGAAACTGTTCTTAACCTGAGGTACCACTTTAGTTAATGGGGCCTCCCGCTGTCACCGCGCCACCCAATTTCTGTTCTCATCCTGAAGCAAAGTTCTTAACCCAAGGTACTATTTTTGGGTTAGCGGAGTCTGTAACCTTAAGCGTCTGTAACCCGAGGTACCACTGTATATTAAATACCATTCAATACCACAAAAACAGCTAGCAATAGGCTTGTCCAAAATATTGTGAGAAAATATCTGCTTCTTCCTCAAAATACGGGAAAAACAAAACTATTTCACACATCTGCAGAGGGCGAGTTGAGATTATTTATGCTAGTTGTATTCCAAACTGCATAAAGATCAAGCAAGGGGTGACAGGAAAACCACCTTTTTAAAGTTACCTTCATATTAGGCACATGAACAACATCACCATACTGGTCTTTTGTCTGCACGGTAATAATAGTAGGCCAGCCACATCGGATGTCATCTTTATTCAGAATCAAGGATGTTTTCTGGGGATCTGCATACGAATCTGGTTGAAGCCATCTAAAACAGGAAAGATAAAGCCATTTAACATATATGGTAACTTATTTGGTGAAGTTCAGTGTCGCACTATTACATTCTCCCAACTCCCCCAGAGGAAACTTTGAGGGTCATGGGGGGGAGGTGGGAAGCCTTGCTGCTGTTAGGGTTTATTAGTTGACTCCTGCCCTGTGTTCTTCGGGAAATAATATCAAAGTGGGGTATAGAACAAGACAAAACTGTGGAGTTGGAAGGGATCCCCAAGGGTTATCTAATCCAACCCCTTGTAAATCAGCAGGATATGTGTTACAGGAAGCAAGATAAAGCTATCAAAAACAAGATCTTAGTTTGTCACAGAAAAGTACTACCTTTAACAACAAAGCATTCTGATTAAAACACCCTTGTTAAGACTTCGATTTATATAGCACTTGTGCTATATTTCATTCTAAAGACTCAAAATGGCAGCCCTTTCCTGGACTTACTTACAAAAACCCCCTCCAAAGGCAATTAAACATGGAAGGGGAAATGCACGCTTTTCAAAGTAACAAATAAGGAATAATAGAAGGAATACTTTGGCGCTGTGGTGCTTGTGGGTCATATTTATTCAAAACGAAAGCAGAGTAATAGAGGTGGTCATAGATGTAACTTGGTAATAACAATACCTTGCAAGTCGTCCACCACTTGATCCTGGTACACATGAAATGAAATCCTCCAAAAATGACTGTTCATTGCTTTGTACTTGCAGAGGGAGATTTCCTTCAAGGGCCTCCAAGATAGTTGGTGAATGAGATAATGCTAAACCTTTTCCCAGGATGCCAGAGTGAGTCTTGCAAACCTGGAGAGGGTTGTGAAATATCACTTAGCGTTTACATGTGTTGCATTTAAAATAAGATTTCTGGTAATCTATTCAATTATTTATTTTATTTGTAAAACTGGGGCCCAACGGCCGCATCTGCATGTCATGTTAAGCCAAACTGAATTCCCAAAAGTCTCCACTTCAGTCCTCCGCTACTCCTGGCCATATCACACTGGCAGAAAGTAACAACAAGGCTTGGCTAGTCACGTCATCTGAACCCAGGCTTCCAATTTATTTCTGTTCAAACAAACCACAAGTAGTAGCCAATGTTTGTTTTTGGCTTGCCACTTGTGGTGCGTTGGGGGAAAACAAACCATAAGCCTGTGTTCAGAAGACACAACCAGTCTGTAGCACTGTGTTCAGAAGACACAACCAGTCAAGGCTATGGTTTGTTGCACCTGACAAGACCAGGAGCAGGGAAAGGGTGAAGAACCGGAAATTAAACATTTACTATGGTCTACCTGTAAATGTGAGCCAACCCAGTCTATCAAAAGTCCCTAGAGCAGCCTTTCTCAACCTGTGGATCCCCAGATGTTGTTGAACTACAACTCCCATCACCCCTAGCTAGCAAGGCCAGAGCTCAGGGATGATGGGAGTTGTAGTCCAACAACATCTGGGGACCCACAGGTTGAGAACCACTGCCCTAGAGCATCAAATACATACAGAATGCAATGGCTTCATTATATTTTCAAATTAAAACTAGTAAAACTAAAAGATTATAAAGGAGGTACCCTCTAAAACCCAAATCTTACTTCTCAGCAATCTAAAGCAAAAGACCTCATGGATTTCCAAACCTGCACCCTTCAAAGCACTCCCTGAACAGGAGCATAACTCAGAATATATCCTTTGGTGCCATCCTTTAAATTGCTGATCCTAACAACTGTATACTGCAGAGCACCCTTTTGTGAATAGCTCACAAAAATATGTCTAGGCCAAGAGACAAGTATATGCATTTTTAGTGATTATACATGCAGTACAACTCTTATCTATGCCACTGTATTTTAAATATCTGGAAGCTGCCTTGAGAACCTTTGCTAGTAGGCGGAATATTAATAGTCCAAAAAAATAAAAATTAAAAATTAAATAAATAAGGTAAACTAGCAGGCTGCATCACAGGAAGAAAGGCTGCAACTCTCTTTCATATCATATAATATTACTCTAATGCAGTGGTTCCCAATTGGTGGTACGTGGCACCTGCCCAAGGGATCCGTGGCACCATTCACGCAACCAAAACTATCATACAGATATCAAAATTTTCAAAAGTAGGGGGTCCGTGGCTTGGCTTTTGAAAAACAGAGGGTCCACAGTTCTCAGCTAACTGGAAACCACTGCTCTAATGAATTATCTCAGGTGTTAAATGGCAGGAAATCTTGAAAAGATGATGCTTTGAATAGGCCAATTTGAGATCTCCTGAACTGGTATACACCCTGCTCATCACAGACCTTGCCCCCTGCTGTAGCTATTGCTTTGAGAAATTCTATTACACACTGAAGTTCTCCTAAGCAAGCCAAATTAAACCACTGTGCTTTCTGTTTTGTACCAATTAGCAAAGAATCTCAGTGGTTTATTTTGCAAAGGCAGTGGTTAATTGTCTACCTGCAGAGCAGCTTCTTCCAGGATCTCAAGATCTTCTTCAAATTCATTGCCTGCTTGGATAGAGTAAATAATGTCATGAAATCAAAACACATTTTACGGTTTTATCTGTATACCGAGTGTTCCCCTAACCTCACTTCACGTGACAAACTGGGTAACTGGCTCTTCCCCTTAATCTAATTTCTAGTAATGACAGAATTCCTGCTCTCTACCTCTTAGGAAAAGAGCCTTATAAAACAGAGTTCAAACCATATCCAAACTAACATTAAGAAACCCTGAAAGGAGGGAAAACAACAACAATTAAATTTATATACCACCCCTTATTGAAAGGTCCCAGGGTGGTGTACGGCATTCAAAGCACAATACAGAACAGAACAAAACAAACATTCCTTCCAGTAGAACCTTAGAGACCAACTAAGTTTGTTATTGGTATGAGCACATGTATCTGAAGAAGTGTGCATGCACACAAAAGCTCATACCAATAACAAACTTAGTTGGTCTCTAAGGTGCTACAGGAAGGAATTTTTTTTTATTTTGTTTCTACTACAGCAGACCAACATGGCTACCTACCTGTAACTACAATACAGAACATCAGTGATAAAAATGTTATTAAAAGTATACTGACAGACAGCCTAATAATAAATTAGTCATCATAATAATAGTCCTCTCCCCCACACTTTCACAGGCCATGGATTATTTAATAGCCATAGAGCAGAGTATAGAGGAATTTTTTTTTGCCTGGTGCCTAAAAACATGTAATGATGGTGCCAGGAGAGCCTCTCTGGGGAGAGCATTCCACAACTGGGGAGCCACCACAGAAAAAGGACCATTCCCTTGATGCCTATCTACTACACAGATAGGGCCTACTAAAAATCTAAAAACCAGTCATTTTTCTCAGTCCTACTAAGTCAAGACAAAAAAGGGGGGGAGGATATGCACCTCTTTATATTAAAAAAAAACAGAATAAAAATATCTTCATAAAAAGATTTCAACTTATGAGTTATCATTAAAAACACACACACAATGTTTTAAGCTATCTTGAAATGACTGGCAGATTAGGCCGATTGGCCACAATCCAGAAAACTGCCTGGCAATCTGTTCCTTGCGGCAAGCAGGCCTGTTGGCTCTCCCTCCATCAAAGTAGCAGCCCTGAACATCACATGGCAAATCAGTATTGAAGCTTGGGAGAATCTCAAAAGCAGTTTGTGACATGGCATCAAAAGCTGCTGTTCAACAACATAAAATATCTTGTTTAGTATGCACAAGTCCTGGATCACATCGGTTATTTTTGTCAGCACATCCTTGCCTGCCCTCCCTCCACACAAAGCAAGTGCTGCTAGTTTTGTGTCGAATCCAACAAACCTATCCCTATCAGAGAGACATACCAATGGGGAGTGCCAGATCTTTTTTCATCAACGCAGCTGCACATGCTCCTCCTAAATTGGCCAGCTCCTTTTCAAGCTGAATGATACCCTTAAAATAAAGAAGACAAAATGATTTTACATATGGTTTTAGGAACTCAGCAAATTCCCCCATATTCTCCTCCTGAAGACAAACTTAATATATCCACTTATAAACTAGTGCTTGGTGAGGCATGCATTCTGCAACCAGCAGGTCATTTTCAGTAGTAGTAGTAGTAATAATAATAATAATAATAAATTTTATTTATATCCCGCCCTCCCCAGCCGAAGCCGGGCTCAGGGCGGCTAACAACAATAAAACAGTACAAAAGTACAGCACAAACATCGCTCTAAAACCATTCATTACAAAATTAATTCAAATCAAGCCACTGGCAACCATTGGGCCAGAGCTCCGCGAAGATTGCCGAGGGAGGGAGTTAGGCTGTGCCCTGGCCAAAGGCCTGGTGGAACAGCTCTGTCTTGCAGGCCCTGCGGAAAGATGTCAAGTCCCGCAGGGCCCTAGTCTCTTGTGACAGAGTGTTCCACCAGATCGGAGCCACAGCCGAAAAAGCCCTGGCTCTAGTTGAGGCCAGCCTAACTTCTCTGTGGCCTGGGACCTTCAAGATGTTTTTATTTGAAGACCGTAAGTTTCTCTGTGGGACATACCAGGAGAGGCGGTCCCGTAGGTACGAGGGTCCTAGGCCGTATAGGGCTTTAAAGGTTAAAACCAGCACCTTAAACCTGATCCTGTACTCCACCGGGAGCCAGTGCAGCTGGTATAGCACAGGGTGAATGTGATCTCGCAGTGAAGACCCCGTAAGGAGTCTCGCTGCAGCATTCTGCACCCGCTGGAGTTTCTGGTTCAGTCTCAAGGGTAACCCAGAACCCATGCATTTCAGCAATGCGCAAGGGAACCGTGGCTAGATTAATGGATGGTTTTTCTATAACACTGGCCTATAAAATTAATGCAACACTTCATGGATTATAAAGTCCAGATATTTACACTAATAGTTAAGCCCCCAGAACCTTCTGATGATGAAACTTGGCTCACATTCCTATACCCTAGAGAACACACTAGAAAAGCCAACAATCAAAGTAGACTCACATGCATACATCTAACAAATATTTCAGGTTAAAAATGAACTAAAGCAATACAATGAATCTGCATGTAGAAAATTATGATAATTTTAAAGGTTGCAATACTTAAATGTATCCTCACCTCATCAAGTCCCGGGCTAAATTCATAACCAATTGCAAAACACTTGAAACCATAGAAAGAAGCCTTTTCATCTTTCACATAGTCTGATGCAGTTTCCAGTGAGAAGAGCGCCTCATTACCTAAGGGGAAATACTAGATTTAGCAAAGCAACAAACGTGGGCAACAATTCACCTACAATCAAATGCAAGATCTGCCTGTAATTTGAAATCCAAGCTGTATACTTCTTTATCTTAATTCACAAGTAATTGTATCCATGTTGTTTACCACTGCTCTTTGTTACATGCCCTAGTAATTAACCTCTACTATTCTGGTACAGCACCCAGGGGATGTGGTTCTGGATTAAAAGTAGAAGATAAAGCTGCAGCCTCACAGCGTAGATCATCTGTGCCGGCCTTGCCTTCTGCTTTGCCTCCAGACATAGAGGCGGCCTCCCTATTACAAACAGGGGAGGGAGAGACAGAGGAGCTGCACTTGGAAGATATGGCTTCAGGAACAAGTAGCTCTGTCTTGGATAAAATCTTGGAGAAGTTAGAGGTCTTGGACAAGAAGGCTGACCTACATACAGCTAAAATCGATCAGAACACAGAAAGTTTGAACAAGTTGACTGGGCAAGTGGCACAGAATGCCCAGGCTATTGGAGAATTAAAGGAGGCTGTAGGTGAAAACCGTAAACTGGCTGAAGACACTGGTCAAAGAGTGGAAAAACTTGAGAAAGAAGTAAGACCACTCAGCAAACAAGTTGGAGAACACCAGATTCATTTTTTGATGTCAGAACTGCGAAGTAAGGAGACCAACTTGAGGATACGGTCAATTCCAGAGGTGGAAGAAGACAATTTTACTGAATTCCTAACTAAGGAAATTGCCAAGTTTTGGAATCTAGAGGAAAAAGACTTCAAAATAGTATCTGCTTTTAGGCTTGGCAGAGTCAAAAGGATAGAGAGGCCCAGAGACTGCTTGATAACACTGAGATCAAAGGAGGAAAGGGATAAGATTTTGGGCCTGCACTACGAAAGGTCACTAGACATTTTGGGCAAGAGAATTGAAATTTACAAGGACATCCCTAGACAGTTGCTGGATCTCAGATCTAACTACACAGAACTGGCAAGATTGTTAAGAAGCAACGCAATCTTCTTCAGGTGGGAGTTTCCACAAGGACTATCCTTTACCTATAGAGGGAGAAAGATCAAAATTAAAACAGTGGAAGACAGAGACAAGTTTCTGGGAGCACACGGAGAAGACCTCCACAAAGGACTTGGATTGCCAGCGCCGGAACCCCCAGGGGAACCAGCCCCCTCGGATCCTCAAGGACCAGAGAACAAGGTACCACTCCAGAAAGAATAACCGGACTTGCCCAGGATGTCTCTGCAGCTTTTGAGCTGGAACATAAATGGCTGTAACAGCCCCGAAAAAAGGTCTAAAATTTTTCATATTTTAAAAAAGGAACAATTGGACATTATATGTTTACAAGAAACACATGTGATTAGGCTCCATAGAAAGGTGTTAATAAATAAAAGGCTTGGTCAAGAATTTATATCATCGGACACAGTCAAGAAGAGAGGTGTAGTGATCTATGCAAAAGAGAGCCTTTCACCAAAATTTCTTTTTAAAGATGAAAGTGGAAGAATTCTCGCAATAGAAGTACAATATCAAGGAGAAAAAATTTTGATATTAGGAATTTATGCTCCAAATGAAGGCAAATCAGACTTTTATAAGAAATTGCACGAGACTATGCTGGACTATCTGGATTATAACAACGTCATCATGATGGGGGACATGAATGGGGTCGTATCAACGAACATGGATAAGTCATTGAATCAAAACATCACTAAAGAAGGAAGACTACCTAAGACCTTTTTTGAAATGACCGACAATATGGACTGGGTTGACATTTGGAGAGTTAGAAACCCCTTGGGAAGAGAGGGAACATTCTTTTCTGAAGCCCAACTGACCTGGACACGAATCGACCAAATATGGATAACTAGAAGTCTGGCACCTAAGGTGAGGAAGGTGGAAATCTGCCCCAAAACATGCTCCGACCATAACGCCTTGAGAATGGATATGACACTGACTCCAACCGGCTCCTTTAGATGGAAGATGAATGATGGCCTGTTTAGAGACCAAAGAATTGTAAAGAAGGCCCAAAAAACCCTAAAGGACTATTTTGAGATTAATTTGAATACCACGGTGGAAAAAAGAACTATCTGGGACGCAAGCAAAGCTGTTATGAGAGGGTTCCTGATTCAACAGAATTCTTTAAAGAAAAGACTGCAAAATGAAAAGAAAGACAAAATTTTGGAAAGCATCAAAGAGTTGGAGAAGAAATTAAGATCTAACCCGAAGTCCCAACCGATTCTGAGAGAAATCAAACTTCATCAGACACAATATTCTAAATTGATAAATCAGGAAATAGAATGGAAGATTAAAACAATGAAACAAAAAACTTTTGAATCGGCTAATAAATGTGGGAAACTGCTAGCCTGGCAGTTGAAAAGAAGACAAAGATTAAATACAGTAACAAACTTAGAGGTTGAAGGAAGGAACATTCAGAATCCGGGAGAGATTAGAAAGTGTTTCCAGAGATATTTTAAAAAGCTATACACTCAAGGGCCACAAGACGAAACAGAGATTACACAATTTTTGAAGAGAAATGGACTGGCAAAGCTGTCAGAAGAAAATAGAATAATTTTGAATGGCAAAATAACACGACAAGAGATCGAGCAGGCCATCCAGAGTTTGAAACAGGGCAAATCACCAGGACCAGATGGACTGACCTCTAACTACTACAAGATATTGAAAGACTACTTGATACAGCCATTGTTGGAGGTCAGCAACGAAACAATGGAGGGGAAGAAGGCGCCTGAATCGTGGAAAGAAGCATTTATCACATTGATTCCAAAGTCGGAAACTGAGAAGACACAACTTAAGAACTACCGTCCCATCTCCCTTTTAAATGTGGATTACAAAATATTTGCAGATGTTCTGGCACGAAGATTTAAGAAAGTGTTAAGTGAGATAATCCATAAAGACCAGGCAGGCTTTCTCCCGGGCAGACATATGTTTGCTAATACAAGGAACATTATAGACATATTGGAACTTTTACAAACAAACATAAACACTAAAGCAGTTCTAATTTTTATAGACGCGGAGAAGGCCTTTGACAACATATCCTGGAGATTTATGAAGGGGAACCTAAAAGAAATGGGAGTGGGACGGGGGTTTGAGAATGGGATTGATGCAATATATTCAGAACAAAAGGCCAAACTGATAGTTAACAATGTGGTTACTGAAGAGTTCAAAATTGAAAAAGGTACACGACAGGGCTGCCCGATTTCCCCATTACTGTTCATTTCGGTTCTGGAAGTGCTCCTGAATATGATTAGGGGGGACCGGTTGGTGAAGGGGATTCAGGTCGGAGCGAAACAATATAAACTTAAAGCTTTTGCAGATGACTTAGTTCTGACATTACAGGAGCCGGAATCTAGTACGAAAAATGTATTACAACTGATACAAAACTTTGGTCGAGTGGCCGGATTTAAGCTAAATAAACAAAAAACTAAGGTGTTGGGGAAGAACCTGACAGATACTGAGTTGGAACGGTTTCAGAAAGAGACAGATTTAAATGTGGTTAAGAAAGTCAAATACCTAGGGGTAAATATAACAGCAAAAAATCTGAGTCTATTCAAAGACAATTATGAAAAATGTTGGTCAGAAATTAAGAGAGACTTGGATAGTTGGTCAAGATTAAGACTTTCTTTGTTAGGCCGAATAGCTGCCATCAAGATGAATGTATTACCAAAAATGCTATTTTTGTTTCAGACATTACAGATTGTAGACAAGACAGAGTGCTTTCGGAGGTGGCAGAAAGACATATCTAAATTCGTCTGGCAGGGCAAAAAGCCCAGAATTAAATTTAAAATATTAACAGATGCAAAAGAAAGAGGGGGCTTTGCCCTGCCAGACCTAAAGTTGTATTATGAAGCTGCAGCTTTCTGCTGGCTAAAAGATTGGCTACTTCTTGAAGATACGGATGTCTTGGATCTGGAAGGTTTTAACAACGCATTTGGATGGCATGCATATTTATGGTATGACAAAGCTAAGATAAATAAGGCCTTTAAGAACCATATTGTTAGAAAATCAGTTTTTAATGTCTGGATAAAATACAAAGACTTACTGGAGAACAAAACTCCGAGGTGGCTGTCACCCATGGAGGCCAAGGCTCGAAGAAGAGCCAATATGGAGGCCAACTGGCCAAAATACTGGGAAATACTAGAAAAGGACGGAGACAATTGGAAATTGCAGAGTTTAGAAAAGATGAGAGACAAAGTGCGAGACTGGCTACACTATGCTCAGATTAAAGAATTGTTTAAAAATGACAAAAAGTTAGGATTCCAAGTGGAAAAGTCAAAGTTAGAAACTGAACTGTTAGAACCTAAGACTAAAGTACTTTCAAAAATGTATAACTTGCTGCTGAAATGGAATACACAAGACGAAATGGTAAAATCAACAATGATAAAATGGGCTCAGGACATTGGGCATAATATTATGTTTGAAGATTGGGAAAGGTTGTGGACCTCTGGGTTGAACTTCACTGCATGCAATGCATTGAAGGAAAATGTGATGAAAATGATGTATAGATGGTACATGACTCCTGTTAAATTAGCCAAAATATACCATTCGTCTGATAGTAAATGTTGGAAATGTAAGGAAAATGAAGGAACATTTTTCCACCTCTGGTGGACATGCCCTAGAGTGAAGGCCTTCTGGGAGACAATATATAATGAATTAAAAAAGGTGTTTAAATACACCTTTACCAAAAAACCAGAGGCCTTTCTCTTGGGTATTGTCGGCCAGGGGGTGTCAAAAAAGGACAGAACATTCTTTATGTATGCAACAACAGCAGCAAGAATATTGATCGCCAAGAATTGGAAAACCCAGAAGCTACCCACTGTGGAAGAATGGCAGATGCAGCTGATAGACTACATGCAGTTAGCCGAAATGACCGGCAGAATTCGAGACCAGGGAGAAGAAAGGATGGAAGAAGATTGGAAGAAATTTAAGATTTATTTACAAAAATATTGTAATTTGGTTGAGTGCTGAATCGGATGCCAGAGCTGAAAATAACTGTCTATCACTAAACTAGATCTAAGGTTGAATTATATGCTAACTAAATTAAGATTATGAGTAAAATAATAATTTGTTTGAAATTAATTTAATAATGATGTAAGTGTATGCGGGAGGTGTGGGGAAGTCTTATGTAACAATTGAAAGATGTTAAATGGACAGTGCTGATTTGTGTTTATATAACATATGTTTTATGTGAAAAACTTTAATAAATATATATTTAAAAAAAAAATAAAAGTAGAAGATAAAGAACTACACCCAGTTTTCTTCTTAGTTAATCAACATGATTTCATATTCACTCAACAACTTAGTCATCAGCTGATCCTCATAAGCAGAAATGACATATCTGTGCACTAAGAAGGTCTTGCTGCTTCCAAAGATTCATACAGTGGTACCTTGAGTTACAAACGCCTCAGATTACAAATGCTTCAGGTTACAAACTCCGCTAACCTGGAAGAGCTACCTCAAGTTGAGAACTTTGCCCCAGGATGAGAATGGAAATAATGCGCCGGCGGTGCAGCAGCAGCAGCAGCAGCAAGAGGCCCCATTAGCGAAAGCACGACTCATGTTATGAACAGTTTCAAATTAAGAACGGACCTCCAGAAAGAAGTAAGTTCGTAACTAGAGGTACCACTGTATTTGAAATATTTATTCACTATGCAAATCAATGTCTTATGATAGAAAAATCCCACCATTACATAACACCATTTAACAGATTATAACTTCACATGCATAAAGGCCAGACAAATATTTCATCTAGTTGAGGCGAGAGAATTTTTCAATACTACAGTTTAAGTCCATTTTAGCCATCCATTATATTATATATATATATATTCTCAATGTAATTACCTGGAAGCACCAAGACCATTGTAGGCCACCCAGATGAACCTGAAAATTTCTTCAATTCTATCCATGAATTGAGATTTTCATGAACAGAAGCCTGCTTTGGTCCAAAACCTGAAAACTGGATGATTCGGGCAGGAATGAGCAAGCGAAGAACATCCTCTGATTGAGCAGTTCCGCACTGAGCGTCAAATTCTATTGTCATCCACCTGACACATTCTGGAAATGTCACCTGAGAAAAAGTTGGGAAATAAAAATATTTTCTCCTTAACTGGCTTGATGTTGTTGTTGATGATGATGGCTGTTCACAATTAGGTTAATTTCACAATGATGTTGAAGTTTATTTAAGCAAACAGAACTAAAATGAAACCTTGCAAACATGTGGCACCCGTCCTGTGGAATGCCCTCCCATCAGATGTCAAGGGGAGGAACTCTGAGCCCGGTCTTGGCTGGGGAGGGCGGGGTATAAATAAAAATTATTATTATTATTACTATTAAACAGGGCTGCCTTCAGATGTCTTCTATATGACCGGGCTCAGGGCGGCTAACAAGCAATAATAAAAACAAGTTGAATGAATACAACTTAAAAACAAAATTAAAATACAACATTAAAATATTGAAACATTACAATATTAAAATGTAGCCTCATCGCAGGAGGAGAAAGGAAAAGAAAAAGGAAAGAGGGGGAGGGAATCAAACTGATTCCAAGCCAAAGGCCAGGTGGAACAACTCTGTCTTACAGGCCCTGCGGAAAGAAATCAGATCCCTCAGGGCCCTGGTCTCATGAGACAGAGCGTTCCACCAGGCCGGAGCCAGAGTTGAAAAGGCCCTGGCTCTGGTTGAGGCTAATCTAACTTCCTTAGGGCCCGGGACCACTAGGGAAGTTTTTGATGACTGATGTTTTAATGTATTTTTAATCTTTTGCTGGATGCCACCCACAGTGGCTGGGGAAACCCAGCCAGATGGGCGGGGTAGTAATAAAACAACAACAACAACAACATTAAATATCATGTGTTCCATTCTTTGCCATTTACACAACATCTGACATGGAGTACAAAATGAAGCAAAACAACCCGCTTTGCAATATAATCCAACATTGTACGAAACTCATAAGAAGAGTGATGCAGACTCCAATGAAGAACCTACCTTGTAATGGGTGACACATGCTGGCTTGTAGGGGTGTTCGCATTCAATGACAGCGTAGTGGTTAGAGGTAGTACAAGCAGAAAGCCCTTGTTCAGGTTGGTTTCCTGTAGTGCTATCGGTCGACTGGTTGGGGTTGAAGGCGGGAGGAGCATACTTCTGGTTCAAAACAGCTACAGATGGAAGCAGCTGCTGAACTAGGCCAAAAACCTCTACGGCAACCTGTCGCGTGATAAACATGACCAAGTGTTTGCAAAACTGGAAATGCATCTTGGTTTGCTTTACAGTGTTCGAGTAAATAATGTTACATTATCTTGACCTAGTCCTGATCTTTGGTGTACAAGGGGTCACTGGTATTACCTGAAACGTATTTTTACCTGAGCATAAAGATGGCCCCCAGTGCTTGGAGGCAGGGACACTATCACTTCAAAGAACTTGTCCATGCCTTGTGAAGCCTCAGTACATTAATGACCAGGCTACGGAGTCTCACATTGAAACAGCATACATAATACCAAGTAGTCTCTGAAAGTGCATAGATAACTAATGAGCCAATCAAAAATACCTTAATATTGTATAAGGCAGCCTGACCAGGTTGGGGACGCTCAGGTAAAAATATCATTCAGAGGTCCCTTTTCCCTTAAGTGTACCAAGTACTCAGGCAGGATGTTCTCAAGCTAACAAAGTACAGGGCAGATTTAGACTATCTATTGACAGGAGCACATGCTGGACCACTTGCCTCCCAAAAGCTGCCTTAGACAAGGTGCAGAGATCAATTTTGCAGTGCTTCATTAAGGTGTTAGGCTTAATGCAGGCCACAGTGTGACAAGCCACATGATGAGAGATATTTCGTTACAGCGCCACCAAGGTAAACTACAGACCTTGGGAAATGAACTGTGATCTTTGTCAGAGTGGAAGATATAATGAGACACATATACAAATGTGATGCACCATCCAACATGGCGCTAGACACCTGCTTGGCCAGTGAAGCAAGATGAAGGACACAAAAAGTGAGTCTGACTATCTAAAAGAGTTGATGCGAGACAGACATACTTTTACAGAGAGTGCCATGCTCATTCAGGCAGGTGGTGAGGAGATGGACAAACAGGAAGATTACCACTTGTTAATGGAATTGAAAGGTAACCTCTGGGCAAAAATGGGTCCATGTGAAGCACAACTCCATCTTGAATGCTACGGAGACTGTTAGCCACATACCTTGGGAATAGCTGCAGCCACAGGTCCAATATAGGCAATAATAAGAGGAAGGAGCATATAAAAGAGACTGGAAGAGCTGAGCAGTTCTGGAATGTCATCCGCTAAAACAACAAGGACAATAAAAACCCTGAGATACTGAGATATGAAGATACCAATCATATTTCACTACTCACTTAAAGCAGAACAATTATTCATTAAAGGCATGATCAAGCTAAACATCTGGTGTCCTATCCATTTCAGTGGGAGAATTAAGAAAGTGCTCAAATCTCTCACACTGAAATTAACGACTCTTATATACACTTGTTCTCTGGATGGACCATGTTGTATGAATTTAAACCACAATGTTTACATTTTACATTATTTTATCCAATGCTGCAATACTGATATCGCTTTATTTAATCTTCTCACTCAATTGTGTATTTTGTATCGCTTCTGAATCTCATTTTAAAACCACCACCCAGCAGGTGACCCATAGAAGTGATGTTTTTTAAAATTTAAAAATGACAAATTTGGGGGTTGGGAGGAGACTAAAAATCCTTCAGGGGTCTGATGCACCATGAGCTAGTCATCCCTGGATTCAGATTTGGGTATTAACTTTCTTTCTACTGCAAACTGTTGCAGCATTTATTGTGTTTATTACGTGCAAAAATTTAATAAGTGAAGATGTCATACTACAGAACCTCACTATCACAAACGGATCTTGAATAAGTAGAATCCAGGCCTCTCTTTTTTTTGCTCAACACACAACAAAAAGGGACAAAATAACCATAGTGAAAATACCATCAGTCTCGCCATACACAATTAATATAAATTTCATAATCCTTAAAACTGTAATGGTCTCTTCTTTTTAAACCCGACTTCCCATCTACTCCATAATTCAAAACCATTCTTAACTGCCAATACATGTTATTACTGTCATCTCAAGTTAAATCAAAATATGTTAAATCATATAACTAGTGATATCGCTGGAATTATTCAAAAGCCGCTACGGATTTTAAGTCAGTATTATTAATTTTCAAATATGTTTTAAATACTTCCCATTTTGAAATGAATTCTTTCCTTGGTTTGTTCTTTAGTTTTTCGGATAGACTATCTAATTCAGGCCTTTTTGCAACGTATTCTTACCGTCTACAGCAAGAGCCCTGTGTAAAAGGTCTTTAGCAGCTCGTACCACAGCACTCACGACAGAAAGTGCTCTGCTACAATTTTTATCTTCTTCATTGGCTTTACTTAAGAGTTGTGACTGTAGATCACCATCATACTCGCTTCTAGAAAATGAAACCAGTAAAACATGAGCAACTCTCAGGGAGTATCAAGTAAGATTAGCTAATACAGAAAAATACAAAAATACAACACTTTCCCAACAATATCACCAGATATAAAGATATTTAAAAGCATCCTTCAGTCTGTCCTATATATTATATATTCTTCTCTCTCTCTATCTCTGTGTGTATGTGTGCAAATAAATATATAAAATATCTCTTCATGAAGGGCTATTTAGTTCTTTTTCGAAAACAGTAAAGCAAGCACTATACCAAAACAACATTTCTAAGTGAAATAAGGTGGAATACAATGCCTCCAACTGATTTTTACATGTTCAAAACCCACACAAATTCACATAATGCAATTATATGGTTCATACCTGTAATAGAGAATCTGTGGGATCTGTCCCCGTGTTTGATTTGTGCCATTGCTGCTCAAACTACACGTACTGAAAGTGAACGTGACACCATCTGGACACTGAACAGTGGTCATCCCTCCATCCCCATTAGCTGTCCGACTCCCGTAGTTCCTCAGACGAACTGCATATTTCACATTCTCCTTCAATTAAAAGCCAGGAAAGCAGGCAATATTAGACTAAGCAGCAACATTTTGCTTGATCGTTTTACATGAGCTGTCCTGAAATTTTTAAGGGAAGATGAAACTTCTCCAATAGCAACAGCCTCTGGGAAAAGCATGTTTGGAACCAGTGGATTTCTGGCAGAGGCAAAATGTTTCCATGTCAGTAGAGCTACACCAGCTTAGGGTTGCCATACGTCCAAAATTTCCCAGACATGCCCGAGATTCCAAAGGTGAAATCACCATCCGGGCAGATTTTTTAAATTTTTGAAAAATGTTTGGTCTGTGTGTGTGTGCTCAGTCCACAGTAGCCCCACTCCTGAATGGAGTCTGGAATACTATATGCCGGTTTAATTTACAGCAATCTTTCTTTAAACCAGCTTCTTGTGTGTAAGATTGCTCCCTAAAATGTTAATCAGCAAATAATTTGTTGAATTGAAATAAAATACATGTGCATAATGCAGATCTATTTTTCAGTTGCAGGGGAAAAAAGTTTGATTTACCTTCAGAGGAACAACTTTGTCAAGTTTAATTTCAGCAATATCACTTGGGGAGTCATCTGTAGTATACGTCCCTTTTACTAATTCTAGAGATGTCCATCTGTGAGAATGAGTTGAATCTCCTGTATGATCACTCTATAAATAAAAAGAAGTAAAGGTCAATATTTAAAGGTTATGTAAAAAAATAAATCTGGATAGTCCTCTGTCTGTTATCTGTAGTCCCACCACCCAAAAGTCCCCTTGCTGCCCCATATATTTGAAACTGCCTCCTAGAAAACTTGTGAAATTCTCTTTCTTAAAGGTAAAGGGACCCCTGACCACTAGGTCCAGTCGTGGCCGACTCTGGGGTTGCGGCAGTCATCTCGCTTTATTGGCCGAGGGAGCCGGCGTACAGCTTCCGGGTCATGTGGCCAGTATGACGAAGCCGCTTCTGGCGAACCAGAGCAGCGCACGGAAACGCAGTTTACCTTCCTGCCAGAGCGGTACCTAATGATCTACTTGCACTTTGATGTGCTTTTGAACTGCTAGGTTGGCAGGAGCAGGGACCGAGCAATGGGAGCTCACCCCTTCGCGGGGATTCAAACTGCCGACCTTCTGATCAGCAAGTCCTAGGCTCTGTGGTTTAACCCACAGTGCCACCCGCGTCCCTTTTTCTTTCTTATGCCTGCTCAAAACCCACCTTTTAGGTACAGCCTTTGGGCTCGATCCCTAGTTACCATGTCCTACTGTAAACTTGGTCTAAGTACATGTAAGTGAAACAACCACGTATTGCTTCCCTGTTTACACCTGCCTCCACTTCCCTCCCCATTCTTCTGCTGTTTCTCCTGTATTAAATTTGATTGCAAGCTCCCAAGTAGGGAACAGTTTCTGCTTATCGCCCCATTCCATCTTTTGTCCTTCGAGATAATTTTTTAATGTTCCTTCCCCTCACAATTGCCTGCCCTTCAGCATTTAAACCACATTCCTCAGCACCCCTAAAAAGCAAGTGTGAGCTTCCAAACCATGTGCTTGACAAGAACTAAGGTGCTTGCTTCCTAGGGATTCTCCAGCCTCCTATTCTCTACTACCACAACAACTCTGACATACAAAATTTTTTGCTTTATAAGACTCACTTTTTCCCTTCTAAAAAGTAAGGGGAAATGTGTGTGCGTCTTATGGAGCGAATGAAGGCTGCGCAGCTATCCCAGAAGCCAGAACAGCAAGAGGGATTGCTGCTTTCGCTGCGCAGCGATCCCTCTTGTTGTTCTGGCTTCTGAGATTCAGAATATTTTTTTACTTGTTTTCCTCCTCCAAAAACTAGGTGCGTCTTATGGTCTGGTGCATCTTATAGAGCGAAAAATACAGTATATTGTACAAGAGAGGGGGATATTAACATTATATTTAAACTGGGCTGCACTGTTTTCGGGTGAGGCCCAGGAGCCCAATGTTTGCAACAGTTTTATGTGGATTTTTATTTTTATTATTATTACTATTCTAGCAGTAAAGGCAACAATGTAGTTGAATTGCAGGGGCTTTTCATGAACAATTGTGAAGTACATACATCATCAACTAGTACTTCCAGTTCATATTCATGGATTCCTCCTCCTCCGTAGACAGAGAATCCTACAACAATAACCCCAGGTTTGTCCACAGAGAAGCAAATTGCATCAGGGGATCCATTCCCTGTGTTCCAGCTTCTTCCTTGGCTTGTTTTTGTGAATCGATTTGGGCTTGACTTGACAGAATGAAGAGAATTAAGCCCATCAACCTGGAGAGAAGCAGGACAGCAATTAGCAGAGAAAAATTCAATTTAAGGCTATTTTAAATTAGATCCTTGCTTCGAAATCAACTTACATGAATGAAACTGTCCTATCAAGCACTGTTCCTTAATAAAATAATCCATTTATCAGTGAACTGTTTAACTATCCCTAGAAAAGAAAATGACTAAAGGAACTATGAACACCTAGTTTTATATGGACAGCACAACATCTAACAAAATCCACTACAGGCTTCAAATTGGTTGCATGATTTCTGGAATGAAACATGATTCACTCGTGAAAGAAAAATATCTCAATATGGAAATAATGTCTTATATTAGCATGCATCTATCAATCCAAAGACAGAGGGATTATGAATTAACCACATTACCTCCGATCCCAGCGCAGAAGCTGTGAGTTCACTCACAATACTGGCAAGTAATCCACAGGTGTTAGAAACCAGGTGTGCAGAGAAAAGTTCATTTTCACGCCTAAGGCTATTTCTTACTGGCAACACGACAATCACCAGCATCTTTTCAAGTACTTCACGAAAGCTTGTCATCCCTGAGATGTTTTCTTCACTCTGTAGAACAAATTGGCACATCAGAACGGAATGTCTCATATCAGATTATTATGATATACGCCGTGTGCTTTTGTAGCTGATACTCACCTGACTAAGTTTTTCCATGTGTGCTACCAGCAGAGGGAAGCGATGGGCCAGCGCAGAGTCATTTTCAGTGCTAACTTGTTTCACCATAGAATGCAGCAAGACTTCTCCATCGTAAGCAATAGGAAAGATGGAGGTCAGTTTCACAGAGGTGTGGCACAGGGCTGACATCACAGCTGCGAGAAGCCTACTGCTTGATGTCTTGAAGTTTGCTTCCTGGATATCCTTAAAATAAAATTTTAAAAATCTTTTAAAAATGGCATAGCTGAACAATGCAAAACAGCCTGTATGACTACTTCTATTCTGTTGGGCACTTATTTTATGATGATATGTATTATAATAAAAAATATATATAGCCTTCAGAGTCCAGTACGCAGATGGTCAAAACACAAAATAAGGGTTGGATGCATGGCAGAAGGAAGGGATCACGAGTGCTAGTAGTCAATTCCTAGTTTTTAAAAAGAACAGAAGGTTGTGTCGAAATGACTCCCCACGTGCTGCCCCTCAAAAGTGCAAAAGGGTGAAGGTTGCACATGTGAACAACCTTTATGCCACAGAGCATGGGTAGGCAAGCTAAGGCCCGGGGGCCGGATCTGGCCCAATCACCTTCTAAATTCGGCCCACGGACAGTCCGGGAATCAGCATGTTTTTACATGAGTAGAATTTGTCCTGTTATTTAAAATGCATCTCTGGGTTATTTGTGGGGCCTGCCTGGTGTTTTTACATGAGTAGAATGTGTGCTTTTATTTAAAATGCATCTCTGGGTTATTTGTGGGGCCCGCCTGGTGATTTTACATGAGTAGAATGTGTGCTTTTATTTAAAATGCATCTCTGGGTTATTTGTGGGGCATAGGAATTTGTTCATTTTATTTTTCAAAATATAGTCCGTCCGCCCCCCCCCCCCCAGGTCTGGGGACAGTGGACCAGCCCCCTGCTGAAAAAGTTTGCTGATCCCTGCCACAGAGGAATATCTCTGACAAAGGGAATAATTTTGGGAGCTAGTACTCAACCTTCCCGGCAATGAGTTTTGCGGGCTGAGTGGGGGGAAAGCAGCATAATGAAGTAGATCAGAAGAGGAAGCTGGCAAGCAGCAGGAAAAGGACAGCAGGATGTGGTGGTGAGTTGTAGGCCATGTTTAGAATGTTCCTGCAATCGCCTTCCTTTGTATAATGTATAAAATCTATACTTTATAGTTTTAGCCTTTATGGGTAGGAAAGCAGTAAAGTAAAATGTTATAGGGCAATTTGCAATTGGAATTAAAGGATGGTACCTAACTGAAAACCAGAGGCATTAGTCATGATAACTGCATACTTAAGAGAGTCACTAAATGTCATACGCTGGGGAAAGAATGAGCTACCGAAATGTTTCATCTTTTGATCAAGGCTGCTGTGTCTGTTTGAAAGGTTAATATCAATGTTTCACAATACTGCTTTTATACTGTTTAAAAAAAATATGTGCAAAGACTTTTCCGTACCTGATCTAAACAATTTAGCAAGTCACAAAGGCAAGCCCATTGCAGAGCTGGTGTTGGGTAGAATGAGTGAAAGCAGGCTGTGAAGGTGTTATGGCACTCCTGAAGAACAGCTTCTAGAAGATTCAGCGGCTGAGTGAGGTATCCTTGGGGGTCGTTGTCCAACTTGATCATACAGTGATCTACTCCTTCAGATAAAATTTTTCTTAGTAAGGTTCTAGTCTTCCCAATGCAGTCAGCCAGCTTGCTAGTTTCTTCAACAACGGCTTTCGTAGTAGCTGGAAAGAGAAAGACAGTTACTAACAAAACGGCAAACAATAATCCAATCAGATAATTTGACTCTCCTTCCTCGAGATGTTTTTAAGCAGAGATTGGATGACAGTTGTGTATAATCTAGTTGAGTGTCTTGCATTTCAGGGAATTGGACTAGATAACCCCAGAATCCCTTGCAACGCTACAATTTGATGGTGCTACAATTCTATGACTTCAGTTCACCAAATAAGAAAAAGGCATAGTGAATATTAAGTCTCCAAATAAAATCTATTGAAAATGGGTTTCCATTTCCTCAACCAGTAGCTAGATTTTAAATTTGCTTTATTTTGTGGTGGGTTTATTTTGCTCTAAATGTTCCCTTGAAAACTTGGGTTTCATGAACTTAAGATATTTGAACTTAGTATATTACCTGACACAGGGTATATCTCACACGTATAGACACGCAGCAGCCTCAAGCAACAAGTGCCAACAAATCGCAGCCTTTCTAAATCCAAAAGGGTAGCTGTATACTGGAACCCTTTCAATCCTCGAAGCTCCTCTACTCCCAACACTAAGGTTGTCCAGCTCCAATGAAGAATGCTCAATAGCGATTCAAAACACTCCTGTTTCAAGACAAGTTGTGGAAGAAGCAAGGTGACCAAACCCAAAAAGAAACCCCAACCACCTTCAGATAAAAGAGATTTCCAGTCCTATTCCTTGACTAATGCCAGTGTCCTCAGCAAACTGCTAACAACGAAGCATGAAAATCTCTACACACCCACCAGTAGAAATAACAATTGCTGGGAGGAGAGGTCCCAGGACAAGGTAGAAAAAATTCAAAATCCACCCACCCACCCATTAGAATGCTCAATTAGTGGGAACAAATGTAGCATCTAACAGGATACCCGAGAGTCTGACTCAGACAACATATGATGAAGGATCCTGATGGATAAATAACCTCACTAATTCAGGATGACATTAAGCATTGCATTGGACACAACAGTTTTGTGCAAGCATGGCATGTTGCAAGCAGCGTTAATTTAAAATATGCTTTAGCCTACATTCTATTAACCAATTTTAGATGAACAAACTAGGATGACCCTTGTATGCAACACTCTTGACAGATACTTACCACTGAGACAGTTCTTGCGAAAGAGCGCTTTAAAATGTGCACAGGCTCACTCGTTTGCTGTTTTCCTTTCGACGCACTGCCATCGCTCGTTGGCAGCCTGAAAGCAAAAAAAAGGGTGGGGGAAGTATAATCCCACACTTCTTTACTCTAGATACTAGAGTATAGAAGTAGAATTTATAAACATTTGTGCACGCTATCAATTCATATGGTAAAACTGGAGAATGCACTAAATGTGGTCTTTCAAAGAATATCAAGCAGTCTTTATCCTGAAGATATATATTCTGTCCATTCAGTAAAATACTTCACTTTCCTATTTCACACAAGTTTTCTGCTAGGCTACAAGACAAGAGAAAATGAGAAACTTGGAAAGCCCTGTTCTATGAGTGGATCCTAGCAGTTCTTAGGATCTAAGCTCTTGATGACTGCACACTCAGTTCTTTCTCTTTTTGGAGGGTCAGAGCCCTACTGTAGATTAAATCAGCCAGCTGCAAGGTCTTCTGGCATAAAAAGAGATTTATGTCCTTCTAACTGCAGGCTGTGTGTTCCCTCAAGCTGCTCCCAGGATCAAGTGAACCTGCTGGAATAGTATTCTGTTTAAAGTAAGGGGATGCAGCTGCAGGTGGTTGGGGTAACTAGAAGAAATCTAGTGCAGTCCTGTGTGAGATCTACTATTATTGGTCCTCCAAAGGAGCCCAGAGCAGAAAACATATCAATATTAATAAAAAAAACAAAACTTCTATTAAAGTTTAGAACTCCTAAAAAGCAATCCCCCCCCCCCCTCTCATACTATTAATTCCAGGACTTCCAGGGACAGATATTTCAGCCATCAAATGCCTGGGTAAACAGGCATGTTTTTAAATTTCTCCTAAAAATTACTAGTGATGGAGACTGACTCACCTCATTAAGGAGGGCATGTCACAAATTGGGGGCTGCCACCAAGAAGACCCTGTAACAACTAACCAGGCAACCCAGTTTAATAGGTTCATCTCCTCCCGGGAGAACCAGATATAAATCCTATATAGCAATAATGCTCACTAGGTACATTTGGGATAGTCGCCATTGCTCAGGTTAAACTAAAGAAAAAGTTGTAAGAGTGGAAAAATTGGGATAATCCTATACATGTCACTCCAAACTCTTTGTAGGAAGGGTGAAATACAAACGAAATAAAAGAAAGGCTGAATGACCACTGCATCTTCATTGTACAGAAAAGGTTAAAGGTAAAGGGACCCCTGACCATTAGGTCCAGTCGTGACCGACTCTGGGGTTGCGGCGCTCATCTCACTTTATTGGCCGAGGGAGCTGGTGTTTGTCCGCAGACAGCTTCCGGGTCATGTGGCCAGCATGACAAAGCCACTTCTGGCGAACCAGAGCAGCACACAGAAACGCCGTTTACCTCCCACCTATTTATCTACTTGCAGTCTGTTGTGCTTTCGAACTGCTAGGTTGGCAGGAGCTGGGACCGAGCAACGAGAGCTCACACCGTCGCAGGGATTCGAACTGCCGACCTTCTGATCGGCAAGTCCTAGGCTCTGTGGTTTAACCCACAGCGCCACCTGTGTCCCTACAGAAAAGGTTACAAAACTGCAATACCGACTATCGTAACAAGATGTTTCAGTGAACGCTGTATTAAACAGTCCCTCCTCCAAATGACATCTATCACTGTTTCAAAAGGGACTAATTTTTTTAAAAAGCATTACCTGTACAGCAACTGGGGAATCTGGCCGGCATTAACATCTGTACCATTATTCGATTTCTTTGAACTCTTAAACTGGAAGACGACACTGAAGAAGAAACGTTATTCAAACACCAGTTACATGGCTTCTTCTGAACCTCAAAACAAAACATCCAAGAAAGAAAATATTTACCCATCATCCGTAGTAATAGATGCTTGTCCATGGGACCCGCAATCACTGCTAGGGCCAGATACTCGTGCCCAGGCCACATACCACCAACCAGCTTGCAAAAGAACTGGTTCATCAAACATCATTGCATACTTTTCCCTGAGAAAAAGACACAGATAGAAATCTCACGTTATCGTTAAGTGTTTCACAACAAAATGAACTTTATGTGCATTATCTGTTCATCCTGCTTAAGGCTCTTCCGTCATTTTACCTTGCAGCACAATCATACGCCAAGACATCCGTTTCAGCAAGAAGGTCACCATCTGTCTCATGATCGCCTCCATCCGGACCCAATTCAAACAACTGAAAAGAGAAGCCTTTAAGAGTTTTACTTTCCTGCCTTATTAGTATGTCATTCTACCCCACCCCCCGAAAAAATGTGTTGTGTTGAAGGGTGGTATGAAACATAAAACACATGTATTTATTTACCACAAGTTTTCTCTTGTTTTCAAATTTAGTTTTCTTCCCAGGAAAGCTGTTTCCCTGTGGTTCCAAAAAATCTAGAGCTCTTTTATTTAAACCTCTTTCTCCTTTCCTATACCTGATCAGTGTAATGCTATATTCTAAATTCAGATTTAAACATGCTCCAAAACAAACTTTTTCTTACCTTTATTTTGGCAGTATATTCACCCCTGCCACCAAAGAGGCCAAGTCCACCAAGTAAGATGTCGGTATCGGCACAAAAGCGGATGGCTTCTACTGAGTGGGCTGAGTAACCCCAACCCCCTCCATGACCTAAAGGGAGAAGGAAAAGGTAAGTTTTTGCACAATCAACTTCATGCACTACATACAGGAAGGAAAATCTGTATTTGATACATAGATAGATACTTTCAAATCTGTTCACAATGCTATAGTCTTCTTTGGAATACACTTTCATTACAGCTTGTGTTTCTTCTTCTGTATTTGTCACGCCCATTTTTAAGTCCTGCATAGCAGCCAATGTATCAAGACAACCTAAAAACGACAAAGAAAAATGAACTGAGCACATTCTGGTAGAAGGACTAGTGTTTGTAAGAAATTAGATCAAGCTATACTAATTGACCACACCAGACCTCCAATTAATTCTGACCAGTACTGCTAATCTAGGAAACAAAATCATATGGGGTTTAGAAAATAATGTCTGGAATAGATCTGCAGATAAATTGGAAAGAACTCCCAAATATGACTGGTGGTAACCCAGATTAGGCTCGCATTTATTTACATTAGACTGGAAGTTATCTGTAACAATGTTTAGAAGAATGGAACTCTCCTGCCTTCTCTTCTCACACCTCCTAAATTTTGCTCCGGGGGTTCCTCTGGAGCAGATTTAGGCATGCAAGGAAGTTGCATAGCACAGCTTAAATTTGTACTATACAATGAATTAACTGAATAATACCCATTCGTTTTAGCAAGAGTACTGAAACTACCATAGTGCACCCTTCCTGTTGCCACCTTTTCAATAAATTATCTCAGAGTAAAAGTGCTCTTATTACCAAGCAGAAGTAATTCTTTCCAAGTTCTAAACTAGGATTACCAATTTATAAATTTCTTGTTTTGCTAATCTCCGTTAGATTAAATGATGATTAGACGCTTTCAAAGTAGCTTTACAAAGTGCAGGGGTTAACAGCTTGCAAGAATCTACACAGAAGGCAGATTCACTTAGACAGGAAATAGGCTTAGTGTTTGAAACCTAAGAGAACATGGATTAACTGAAGTGCTACCATTCAACATTCAAAGTCTTCAGGTAAATAATGCCTTTAAGTGAACTACTAAAGCACCAGGACAAGTGAAGCTCACTTTTCTAGAAGTTAATAAAAATCACATCTCATCAACTTAATTTCGGCTATTCCAGGTCAACTATTCATACCTAGAATGTGCAAAGCCGCATGTGACCTTGTTGTAAGAGCTTTGGACCCCGTTGGAAGAGCCAGTTCTGGGCTTAGAATACTGCAGCGGGATTGCATGTCAGGGGCCGAGGGAAGTCTGGAATCAGCTACAACTGCATTGTAACTCCACAGCTCTCTTGTATTGGGTCGAAACCTGACCAAAAGAAGATGTTTCAAATGTAAAGCAAGAACGATGCAGCAGTCATCTTTTCATGCCATTACTATTAAAGTCTAATTGATTCCAAACAATGATTCTCACCCATTTTTTCACTGCCGTGTGCCAGCTACATTTAAGCAACAGCCCCCAACCCCAATGCCATTTCTAGACCCATGCATCACAGTATATACTGATATAATGGTCAAGCGTCTATACTTCCTCTATAACATTGCTGGCTAAGAACTTATTTCCAAAACATTAAGTGGAAGGGAGCTAAGATTCTCCACCTAAGAACAGAAGGAACTAGCTGAAGCCACAAGTGGAATAAAGTTAAAGGCTCCCTAAACCATCCTTCATGAGCTCTCTCAAACCCAGATAACTATGTTCCCAGCAGCTATCTTCAGCCAACATTTACCTCCAAACAACGTCATAAACAGGATCTAGACATACACCAAATCCTTGAAGGTCCTCCTGCTCAGAATCATTAAATGTTTTGCAACTTCCGTCAACTTTATTTATCAAGAGACACTTAAATGGAGGAGGCTCTGATATGCTTGCAGGAACCAAGCCTGGGGAAAAACAAGAATTCATATACTTAGTCCTCGTTCATTCTCTCAAATGGCAATAACATAGAGAGGTGAAAACATATTTACTATGCTTTGAGGAAGCCAATACACCAGCAAACACAAACATAACAGGTTGACCTCAACTTCATTACTTCCTTTCAGTTACAACAAGAGAGCAAATGAACCTTGCCTATTATGTGTCTGCTAGCAAAGATTTCTGATGTAGCAAGCACATGAGAGTTAATGAGAGCTTCATCGATGCGGAGAAAAGTCTGGTCACCACTTGCTCCAATCCAAGTTGCTTTGCGTCCGTACTTTGATCCTATGTTAGGCATGGGTGCTGGTTTTGCATTCCAGTAAGGAATATCCAAAATGGGCCTCCCAAGTTGCCCTTTCTAAAGATGTAAATTAAAAAATGACAATGGTTAGAAATGCAAACATTTCACGAACAAGCATTATCAAGCATCGTCAGTGTCGGAAACATAAATATGCGGCACTGTGAGGTGCCAGGGTGCACAAATCCTATACTGGCACCTGGCCCATTAAGCAGGCCCTGATCTACACCAGCAGGCAATGGCACTGCCTGAAGACTCCATCTGTGGGTAAAGGGCAGGCTCTCTACATCAGCTGCCTGATGGCACCGAAAGAGTCCAATTGCTACACCTTTGGCAGAAGGGAAGGGAAAAAAGGAGGGTATGAAAAACTTCAGAGAGAGGGGAGAGGAAGGGAAGAAGGCCGGTGGAGACACTGGGAATAGACTGGGCCCAATAGTAAGCCCCAAAAAGAATGGACTATTAGGGAAAGGAGAGATGGACATGCTAAAGAAATCACAACACTGAAATAGCCGTGAGAAAAAGAGGTCTGCTAAAGGATTTGGTGCTGGGAAGAATCTGTGCCTAAGGGGCAGCAGATAATGTGGAGCAACATTTCTGGACTCAAGCCTGATATACATCTGAGAAGATGTAAGCTGGTGCCTTGTTTTGACCCCCAGGCTTGGTGTGACCCATGGAAGGCATAGAGCTGCCCCCCCTTACAACAAATATTATGTACCTCAATAAGCATGTAATGTCATGGTTTTACCGTTGGACTGTGAGCTCAGTTTGTAAAAAGCACCACTTGAACAGGTTATTTTGGGATTGGTTCAGATTGGCCCCAAAGCAACTCATTTAAGTTCAATGGTTTTAGATCGCTGTCTCTACCAAGAAGCACACAGCCACTCATGACCCCTCCTGCCCATTCTCATCCCAACCTGGCTGAGCATAAACTATGCTGGTGCTTCCATTTGGAACTATGGAGTTCTCCTATGGTTTCTGGTGGGCCTGGACCCCGCATTCCAACCTCTAGGGCTGTGTGGGCCCTCCCAATATAATTCGTCTCTGCTATCACAGTCAGGTACATTTTGGTGGGAAAGGGAAGGAAGTAGTATGAGCTGACTGGAATCATGCTGAACCAAACACATTGTAAGCTGGGTCTGAACTTCAGTAGGATTTGGACTTGGCTCATAAAGAGCATAAGATGAGGCTTGAAACTGGAGAAATCTCTTCAATTCAAAGACTTAGTGGCATCAATCAATAAATGAAAAAAGCTTATTTGGAAAAGCAAAGATTATTATTATTTAGTCTCCCCACCCCAATACAAAGCAGAACAAAGAAAAAAATAAAGATATATAATAAACCAGCAGACAAACAAAAATCAATCTTTAAAGCAGGCAAAAATAAATACATATGAACTTATACCAGTTAATAATCTTTAAGGTGTTTCCAATATGAAAATGTAATTTTAACAAAAAATCTTACCGAGAAGCTTCCAAATGTGAAGACTTGTCCATCCATTAACAGAATACCTGTATGATTGCTGCCTGCAGTAACTTGTGTGCTAGGTCCTGGAAGTGCCTGTACTAGAGTAGGGCATCCCCTAAGTTGGAGCAAAGTAAGTGCATCTTTTATTATGTATACATTTATCTTCTATCAAAAAATATAGTCCATGTGTATTTTACATGATATCAGTGAATGAAGCTGAAGTGGTACAATTAAATAGAAAATGTGTAAATGCTAAAGAACATTTGACAGTTAAATTGTGAGGATAAAGAAACCATTAGAAACATTAGAATAGTCAATAGCGCTCATAAATATAGGGCAGAATTGCACAATTTGGTAGTATGAATGGTTAGTTAAATATCCATGCAATGCTACTACCCCCTCTTCCAAACTACCCACTATTTAACTCTTTTTCACTGCCATTTGGATTGTTTAACTGGTTATACTTTTCTACTGTTTTGTTTCTTGTCTGAAACACTAAAAAGCAGTTTTGAGGAATACTAGCTCCATTTGTATGTTTTACAATAGAGATGTTATTAGACTCCAAATCCCATGTTCAATAGCCGATGATGATGGGATCAGGAGTCGGGTGACATAAACCACACTTACTATGTGCAAGTGAATTGTGCCTGTTTCACTACTCTTGTTTCATGGGACCACACTCAGTAAACTAAGAACAAAACTTGGCTACAGATTGTGGCTTCTTGCAAGTGCAACTAGCCGTGATCGCTTTTTTTGAATGTAACACAAAGCCAGGAATTAGGGCTTAATTAACTAAGAAAAGCAAACACTATTTACACACAGTAAGCCGTGGTTTATGGCTTACCATGACATGAAAATGTGGCCACCGTCACACTTTTGTCTCATAAATCTAATCCATACCATGATGTATTTACTATCCATTAACAATATTTGCCATATTGAACCCTAAATATAGTTTACACGTGGATACAGGTGAGATATATATGCATATACACATCTCGTGCAAAGACCTGTTTTTTGTTGTCTGATGTAGAGAGGTATATATTCTTTAGAACATCCACATTTTTTGCCAAGGCTTTACAAATTCATGTAATAAAACTGAAAGGGAGAATGGGAAATGATTTATCCTGTAAAGGTCAGGGAGGAGAAATGTAAACCACCATTGTTAGCAGTAACCTTGTTATTACTATTTTTATGTGTGTCATGGCTGCTTGCTAAACACAATAAATTGAACTGAACTGAACATAGTTTACATGTGGATATCGGTGAGATATATATGCATATACACACCCATACACAAATCAGAATGTGTCTATCACTCACACAAAAGCATCAAATATTAAAGGCTAGATGTGATAACATTATATCGCTTTGCTCTCACGGGGGAAATTCCTATTACCTTCAAAAGCATTTCAGACAGCGTAGGGAAAATGAAAAACCGAAAGTATTCTGCAAACAGAATAAAGATGCAACAATTGCATATTTAAAACACATTTATAGTCACATACCTGGAATTAACGTCTCCATGTCCAAGCTGCCCATGCTGCCCATATCCAAATGTGTAAACATCGCCATTCTCCATCAGAACAACTAAGGGTTAAAATACGGGGCTTTAGAAGTTTGCACTTGCTATAAGTCTGCCCAGTATGAAATCTTTCCAATGTATCCAGTAAAAACAAGAATGGGGTGCTTTCTTGGTATTTCAGCATTTGATGCAGAAATCATTCGGATGGCATATACGGTAATTTTGTGAATTAAAGTTCACTGAAGAACAGTTGGATAGATGTTAGCTTGAATGAACAGTATGTTACTTCTAAAAAGGGGGTGAGTATCCACAGTTCCACTGGCCAGATACAACCCCTGCGTCTCTCCATCTGGTCAACTGCATCACCTTCATGCACACCTCCTGGCAGGTTTTAGGCTGAGAAAAAGCTTTATTGCAGTTTGCCCCCCAAGTCTAATAGGGGGACGGAGGAGGCATGGCCAGGGTAACTGCAGCCAGGGTGCCCTCCTCATGAACTCCAATGCCCTCACCAAAAACAGATCCCCTCCAGGCATTTGGGCTTGACAACAACTATTGGTGGCAATGAAGACTATTGCTTGGGGGAGGGGGGAACGACACCTACAATCTCCACGAAGACTCCCCTCCCCCGTCAGCAGTTAGGTTTGAAAAACAGCAAAAATGCTTTTTAAAAATCTAACTACTAAGGTGGGAGGGACGCAGGTGGCGCTGTGGGTTAAATCACAGAGCCCAAGACTTGCCAATCAGAAAGTCGGCGGTTCAAATCCCCGCGACGAGGTTCCCGTTGCTTGGTCCCTGCTCCTGCCAACCTAGCAGTTCAAAAGCACCTCAAAGTGCAAGTAGATCAATAGGTACCGCTCTGGCGGGAAGGTAAATGGCGTTTCCGTGCATTGCTCTGGTTCACCAGAAATGGCTTCGTCATGCTGGCCACATGACCCGGAATCTGTAGGCCGGCTCCCTCGGCCAGTAAAGCGAGATGAGCGCCACAACCCCAGAGTCGGTCACGAATGGACCTAATGGTCAGGGGTCCCTTTACCTTTACTAGGGTGGGAGGAGTGAAAGCACGTATGTGTGCACTGCATGCATCTTGTGTACACATGTGAGTCTTCACATGCTACATGGATTAGTGGATGTGGCATCCATGCAGTGTGTATTAGTGTTTATGTGAGAAGGCAATGCCTACTTTGGCTTTGTCCACTCTTGCTTTGCCCTCCACCACCACCACCCAACTGCTGGCATGTGGCATCCAGAGGGCTGATCAAGGATAAGGATGGGGAACTAAAACTCCCATCATTTCCCTACTTATTGGCCATGCTTGCTGGGACCGATGTGAGTTGGAAGTACAACAATTCAAGGGCCATAGGTTGCCCATCCTTGGCCAGGACAGAATGCTTCCATAAGGTCAATGAAGTTCCCACACCCCTATTCTAGAGGCATCAAGTATCATTTTAAGGACTGAAATGTGCATCTCATTTATTTAATGTACGTACATAAACCGCGAGCTCCCAAAGCTTTCTTAGGAAGCTATGATCGATTGTAACTCTTACAACTAACATTGGAAAAATGAAGTCAACATGACATAAATGCTTCTGTTATCTACCTGAATGGTGAAATCCACAGCTAACTTGTACTGCTCGGAGTTCACAGTCAAAGCGGACTGCCCCAGGTGGGTAGGTTGTGATTTTGCTGGCATCCTTCTCACTCCTGTCTCCACTTCCATCTACAAACATAATGCGCAATTATACCCCATACCATTCCTCAATAAGTGGAAGGAGCAGTGAGCAATAGCATAACGACTAAAAGGATTAAGCAGCGCAGGTAAAAGGTTTGGGGGCAGGGGTTATTACAGTAATAGTTATCAGTATTGGTGACTATGAAAAATCAGAAGAGAATAACTGTCAGTTCTTCAGTGGTAAACTGATATTCTTCTAAAACAAGACTTTTAAATGTTACAGGGAATATTCAGCAAGTTCAGCAAAATCCATATTATTTAATTCAGTAATATTAAAGGCAAAAAAAACCCCAAAACTTCCCAGCATATATTTGAAGAAATTAGGAACTTCAGAATCACAATTTGTATGTAAATTGATAATGTTGCAAAATGGTATGTTGTTTAAAAATTGGATGGATACATAAAACTGTTGCTTGTGTTTAACGGATGCTGCAATCAAAATGCAAGAGTATGTGAGAAGCTGCTTTGCTTTCTTTGCAAACATGTAGCAATTACACCACCATGCCCAGTTCACACACACAAAATAAAAGTAACGCTTGATTTAAACAAGCAAGCAGTGGCTGCTGTTGAGATAAATATTGAAACCTGTGTTTTGTAATGGCCACGCTAATCCAGCTGCATTACGAAGAAGGGTGAGAGTCATTCCAAAGAAATGTAGCATCGTAACTAACAGAATATTATTATTATTCAGTGTATGTTATGTTCACATTTCAAGGGCGGCATCCAAGGAAGTGCTTCTGTCAGCACAAGGACCTTCAACTGAGTTACAGAACTTCCCCCTTCTTCTTTCCCCATGTGCCCCCTAGAGATTCTGTGGTTCCCCCAACCCTCCAGAGTGGTTTTGCAGGGGGGGACAAGAGGGCAACTTCCATTTGAGGAGCAGAAATCATTGTGCCAGCATAAACACTTAGTTAGATACCACCAAGTTTTGATTAATTCATCTATTTACAACAGAACTAAAATAGCCCCTACGAACAAAAAAAGTGCACCCTTATCTCAGCTCCACAAATTAAAGTTGGCCACCACTCAGCTAAAGATTCAATGATTAAACCAATTAAAGCATGCAATCCTAGTAATTAGGCCTGCAATGCAATTAAAGGGATCTTGATCAATTAATCAAAGGAGCATCGCACATCAATTACATGGGTATACATTTTCGTTTGACTAAAACAGTAGTTTAGATGGGGGAGGGGAATACTTTTTGTCAAGTTCTGCTTTCCAATTGTTTTAAAAATAGGCACTTTTCTGAGTATGGCAAAATGAAAGAAAAACAAACAGGGCCATATGCAGTCATCGAAGGATCAAGAGTGATTTTTATCAAATGTATGGAGTGGAGTGGAGGAGAAACTGCAATAGATTTCAGCAATGTTTGCTATAAATCTAAGAAACCTGAGGCTTGCCAAGGTCATGGGATAGGGCTTTGAAGCCATAACCTATGGCCATGGTTGATATCCCTTCCTCCTTTCAAGGACCCATCCTAATCTCCATTTTTTGTCGTGACTTCCATGTCAGCAGATAAGCAGAGGTTTCTACAAAACAGAACATGCGAGAAAACATTTGCTAGCACACAAATTTATATAATCCAATGCTTTTTTTCCTAAAAAAATGTTGAGAGGTACTATCATCTTCCTACTCATATTGAAATACTGCCCCTCAATGTGGCCAAACTTAGATTCACAAACTGTTTAGGGGTATGCATGCCCCCAGAAAAAAGCACTGATATAATCTATCCCATGAATGGAAAATGGGATTCCAGCTAAAAGACTGGAACTTTCTGGCAGAGAACACACACGCCTCTCAATGAACAATCCATTACTACCAACACTCCAAATTCAAGCAACTAAACTTTGATTCTATGTTTAAAAGGGCCAGTTAGCATGCTCTCAGAAGCCTATGAAAGGAAAGGTGACTATCTGAAAGATGAAAGCAAGTAGAAATCGCTGCAAACATCTAATTGTGAAAGCTAGGAGAAAGCTGTATGAAGAAAAAGGCAGGAAGGGCGACAAGATGTTCAGCACCTTAAATTTGTAACATCCCATTGCTGCAACTTGCAACAGTAATTCCCCCCGCCCCAAGGGCAAAAAAAGACAGAAATACCAGAGAGTGGGAACTGCAGGCCAACTAACTTTTCAGGGGAGATGAAATCAAGTACGAGACCAAAGCACAGTAAAAAGGCCTCACAACTGATGAATATGCACAACCAAGATCCATGTTAATTTAGAGCTAGGAAATTCAACATTTTCTGGACTAAACTGCACTAAAAAGTCTGTGTGAGAGAAAAAGTCAGGTGTTCAATCTGGGTCTTCAAAACTTGAAGGTTTCTAAAGCCCACTTCGTACCTATATTTTGTTCAGTGTAAAATATATTTGATGCACCTGGCCATTGACAACTACTTTCTCCAGGTTTGCAAAACTGTATTTGCAGGGTGAAGGACAAGGCAAGGGATGGGAAAGAGGAGGAGAATACTCAAAATGGTCAGCTGGTGGACAGAAAGGAAGGCAGAACTAGGGGAGGGGAAATGTACCATATTTTTCGTCCCATAGGACGCTCCGTCCCATAGGACACACCTAATTTGGGGGGGGGGAATAAAGGAAAAATGTTTTTCCTTTATTTCCCCCCCAAAACCAGGTCGGGGAACAGCGGGATGGCGGCGCTGCGCCTCCCTGCTGTCCCCCGAGCTTGTGGGGCTGGCCGATGTCTGCCCGGCGTGCGGGGCGCTCTGCTTCAGGGCACTCTGCGCACCGGGCGGCAGGCTGCTATCCACAGCGTGGGGAGCCCCGCAGGAACTCCCGCAGGGCTCCCCACGCTGCGAATAATTGCCCGGCCCGCGGGGCGCTCTTCAGGGCATCCCGCGCGCCAAGCGGCAGGCTGCTATCCACAGCCTAGGGAGCCTTGCGGGAACTCCCGTAGGGCTCTCTAGGCTTTTGATATCTGCCCGAAGTGCGGGGTGCTCTGCTTCATAGCGCCCAGCGCTCCTGGTGGCAGGCTGCTATCCGCAGCTTCGGGAGCCTTGCAGTAACTCCCGCGGGCTCCCCAGGCTTGCTGATAGCTTCCTGAAGCTTGGAGAGCGAGAGGGGTCGGTGCACACCGACCCCTCTCGCTCTCCAAGCTTCAGCGAAAGCCTATATTCGCCCCATAGGACGCACACAGATTTCCCCTTCATTCTTGGAGGGGGGAAAGTGCGTCCTATAGGGCGAAAAATACGGTAGTTTAAATCCTGACCTCAGTAATGAAGCCTGCTGGATGGGCACAACAGAGCTCTCAGAATCCAGTTTTGAGGATAAAACTGGATAAACTCACACATGTTGTGCCAACGCAATAAATAAATAAATACATCAGCTTTAGCAACCCTGGCAGAAAAGGATCCTGCTGTATTTTAAGACACAAAACTTCAAATTCATGCATTAACCTACAGAAACTGAAATCCAGTTTGATTCAGAGATGCCTCCTTCACCTTCTGCTGAACCTATATAACTATGCCAGCTATATCCTACAGTAAATAGTTTGTTGTTTTAAGTACTACCAAATCTGTACCTGTATCTCAACACTAAATTCTTACTCTTCACAGTCTGCAACAATGGTTTGGTCTTAACAACGCTTAGTAAGTGCAAAAGTCACATACTGATGACACGTAATACGGGATGAGAATAGCCACTATACAAAGCATTGCCTGTGGTTGAAAGCATAGGAATTTGCAATTTTCTCTGGATTCAAAAAAGCCCACTTTCATTGCATTGCAGTACGTTCCAGCCATCAGCCACCTAGAACAGAGTGGGCCAATGCGCGGCCCTCGATGCCTTTTTTAGAGGCCCTCAGCAACATTTGAAGCCCCTCCCCCAGCCCTGGCACTACCTTGCCAAAGTTGGGTAAACGAGGCACTGGGCATTGGGAAGGAGGCATGAGGGCTCTGACGGGATCTTAAAGTACTCCTGCCTCCTTCTTCCCAAAGCCTAGTTAGTGCTTTCCCCATCTGACCATCAGTCCATCATGATCAATCTTATTGATACTGCTGCTCCCCAGCATTACAGGAAGGAGTTATCCACAATACTAAGGACTAAACCTGGAAACTTCTGCATGCAAGCCATGTGAATTATTCTCTGAACTATGGCTGCTCTGCCATTCAATTGCTTAAAGTTGAGTCAAACTACGTATATAAAGTAACATATTTATTGATGAAATAGATTTCTGGAAAGACAAACTGACTAATCAAAGTTGGCTTTCCAAGCACAGCTTATACTTAAGAAATGTGTTAAGCACAAAACCACGTTTTATTAAAAAGTTTATAATTTTAAAATTGTGCTCTTTGTATTTTATATTACAGCCAAGTTAACAACCCAATAACATTGAACCACTTGTTGAATTATGCAGCTTTCAATATACTGTAATTTTAAAGAGTAGTATTCATTTTAAAAGTGCCTAGGCTTTATCAAACTCTATTTCTCAGATGCTACATGTTTTGTTTTATCACTATTTATATTCAGTTGTTGAATACATTAGACGTGTTGCACAGAAACGCAAGTCCATTTTTTCAAGAATGAATTTTCACATCAGTTGAGTCAAAACAATTATGCTGATTTTAAAGGTCACTAGAACTATGCAAACTGAGTGTTTAGAATTTAAAAACAGATGTTTCTTAACAGCTCCCTGCCTTTATTCAAAAAACAAAATATCCTTCTTTAACCCTGAAATGATGCACAACTGTTTACTGAAAGTGAAGACTATGAACACACTCACATACACTCTTCACTACTTTTGTCCTTAATGGTTTGTGTTCTCTGATCAAGGACAAATTGAATTGTTTGAGGAAGGTCTCGGGCCTTATGGTTAATTATAAGAAACAAAAGCTTTATATTTTCAAATTTCTCCAAGGGATCAAAAATTATTCTCTGACCTCATGGAAATTACTGTTTGCCCTAAACAGGTGTCCAAATACAGTGCATCCAAACCTGAACAAACTTTTTTTGGAAAATTACAGATGGATTTGGAACACAGAGCAGATATGAACTGGTGGAGCAAACTGCAGCTTCCCAGATGACATCCCTTCCCAACCCAACATTCCTGTTCCATGTTTTTGTCCTTCATGGTATGTTGCCAATAATGTTTTACTTGCTACTGCCATGAAACAGCAGAAGCCTGAAACAGTTTTTTAAAAAATAAATAAATAACTTTTTTTGCTTTTGAGCTATCAAACCATTGTTAAGAGCTTGGGGATTACAATAACTGAGTGATTTCCATGTGTCAGGGAGATTTGCCAGCCAGAATTCCATTAAAGAACAAAATTCCCTTATAATGTTTATAGAATTCATCAATAAAATGGTCAGGGCACAGTGATTTATTTTAAGAGAACTAATCACTTCTTTGATTTCTTCCTTAGCGATATTTGAATTAAGCCCACATCTCTCTTCTCCTGTTAATTACTGAATTTGTATTTTAGATAAGTAAGCTTAAATTACTTTGGTCTCAGTATGTCCTGATGCATACCATTACTCATAGAAAGCTGCAACAGCCTCAAAGATCTCCACTGGATTCCAAGTTCATGTACTATTGCTTAATTTGAATTTTACATACAGCATGCTTCCCCCCCTTTTTTTTGCTTTATTCCATTTGCTAACACCCAAGATTCCCTACTCCCATATTCATAAAATCTGTTTTGTATAGGGTAGATCAATCATGGCTGTGGACATTCAGAAACTTCAATTCTTTTCTTTTCATCCCTAATTTCCTAAATATATTTTTGAGCCAGATTCACCATATTTTGCCAATAATTCGGCTCTTTACTGTACTAGATCCGTTTTTTGTTGCCTATTCCTATCTTTAATGGCAGCTTTCTCGGAAGCACACCCCACGTCCTGTAGCCTTCATTGTCTCCCACTGTGTGGTAAGAGAAACATTTGTTGTATTGTTCTGAGAAAAGTAATGAAGTAAGCTATCTTGTATTTTGTCTGCAGAGTAGTCAAAGCTTGACCGTTTTTTCAAGGCAGTCATTTCTACTGAAACTGGAATGTGATGCTTATCTCCCCTATGCTTACCCTATGTACAGCTGGTAACAGACCCTCCAAGAGAAACACAGTTCTGCAGACTGGCAAATGGAACGTGGAGCAATGATCTGTAGGATGACTCTCAAACCAGACATCCCACAAATCACATTTTCTAAGCAAGTGTAGCAATTTTGTTTTATTTTTCCTGTAACCGCTTAACTAAGTTGGGCTGCCAATTCTTTCCTAAAGTTGTTAATTTTAAGGTTAGCTTGGTTTGAGTGAGCCATTCATTGAGATGTGGGTACCATCTTGTCACCTTGCATTTGCTCGGAAGGGCCTGGGTCCATTCTTTTCAAGAGGTTGAAATTTTGAAATTCCATTCTTTACCTTTTGAAGTGCCAGGCGCCAGGCGCCAGGGAGTACAGGTCACATTAGGGGGCTTTGTTCACTGTGGGAGCAGTGTTTATAACTGGAGGAAGCCAGAGCTAGATGCAGCCCTTCCAAAGTTTGGCTAGCCATGACCCCATACAGCCCAAGTTCTGAGCTGTATTTTTCTCACTTGCTTTTGACTGTTCAAATATCCAGAGACTTTTGTGAGTGACAGGCACTCTGAATCTGCTCACTACAGAATGACTAAATCCAACAATCCATGCAAAATATATGTGGATAGCCCCTTGGCCACTCCCCTTCATTCTCAAATCACATCCTCCCTCTTGGATTTAAAAACTGTCCACAACTAGCTACTGTAAAAGAGGTGCATATTGAACACACACTTAAGCTCACCATCACCCAACTGTATTCTTTTGAATCTCATTGTCATTCAACTCCCACCTTTTAATTTTCTCCTTTATATGCCTGCAAAACTAAGAGTTAATGCATCTGGCAAAGCAAGTGGACTTCAGTCCATGAAACCTTCTGCCATAACAAATCTGTTAAGTCTTTAATGTGCTATAGCACTCCTTATTGTTTTTACTTGGAATTAAGTTCTTGGGTTGGAAGTTTTTAATTACTGACACTGAATGGAGTTCATAGCCCTTGAACACAAAACTCCACTTAGTTAGCCAAAGCTTTCTTCATTTCAACGCGATAATTTTGGTCCAGAGGAAAACTCATTTTGTTAATCCTGTGTTACACTACTGGGAGTTAATACAGTGGTGCCTCGCAAGACGAAATTAATTCGTTCCGCAAGTTTTTTCTTCTTGCGAGTTTTTCGTCTTGCGAAGCACGGTTTCCCATAGGAATGCATTGAAAATCAATTAATGCGTTCCTAGGGAAACCGCTTGCCAGGCTGGCGGTGCGGAGAAGGGCTTTTCTCCCCACCGCAAGCCTTCAGGACAGGTACGGGAACAGAGGGGAAGGCGCGCAGCGCTTTCCCTCTGTTCCCGGGGCTTGCGGTGGGAGGAGGGTTTTTCCTCCCCACCGCCAACATTCA